>CAKALG010017091.1:0-28115 GCA_916700815.1 Helicolenus hilgendorfi | reverse complement strand
ATGCCGCCATCAATCGGGGCGGCTTTATCAGCTGTAACCGTCGTATGAGGGCAGTTAGCCAGTGGGGCACGCTAACATGCACGAACATGGACTAAAAGCGCGGCTGACCCGGTGATGTGAATTCATTCTGTGCTCAGGTAGATATTACTCCTCTATATCTTTACTCGGGCTGCAAAGTTAACGCAAATTCCTTTTAATGCCACTAATTTCTTTGACGCATTAACGCAACTTGCGATTTTTAGGTTGCAGCGGGCTCAGTTTTAAAGCTGGAGTGAAGATACTAGAAACTAGAAAACCTAGGTGCCATGTCATACTAGTTTGTTGCAAACGAGGCTAAATAACGTTCCAGACTTATGCTGAATTTTGGCAAGGACTTTCCTTCCTAGTGGCATCATATGAAACTAGAAAACTTAAGGAATCCATTGGTACCAACCGTGTCATACATGCTTATCGTGACGGAGGTTGAATAACGCTGCAAACTTGTGTTAAATTTTGGCGAGGAAAAACTGGCATGCCATTTTCAAAGGGGTCCCTTGACCTCTGGTCCCCAAGATATGTGAATGAAAATGAGTTCCGTGTTATGATTTGAGCATATTGTTATGTTAAATACAGTTACTGTGAAGGTTTCTGGACAATATTTGTCATTGTTTTGTGTTGTTAATTGATTTCCAGTAATAAATACTGTATATACATACATCCATATTGATAAGAGTATTAAATAATTGACAAATTTCCCCTAAAGGTACATTTTGAATGATAAAGAATGTGTGATTAATCGCGACTAAATATCTTAATTGATTGACAGCCCTAATCTTTACATAGCAAATAGTTGTTAACTGCTATATTAATGCTCTGAAATCAAATCTAGCACCTTTAACATGTTGGTCTCATTTCTGAATGACTCACTTTTACTGTAAAGTCACAATGGCAATCCTTGTGAGGTTGGAGAAAGTAATATTTCTATAATATGACTGAATTGAACGCCTGTCAGATTAACGTAAAAGCCTCAGCAGCACAAGGTTAAATACATGGAGAGACTTCAAATGCACAAAGGGACTGGAGCACACTGATTGATTTGCAGCCTTTAATTGTGCAAACAGTCCAACGTTTCAACACTACTGTGTCTTCATCAGGGTCAGAAGATCCCTTTTTTTGTATCTTAGATTTTTGCTGTCTTTGAGCTGACAGGCACCTGATTCAGCTGCATGCTGCTGGAAGATGCACGAAGAACCCAGTTTCAACTACATTTAAAATGCACATCCTGTTGGCCTGATTAACATCATAATACGTTTCTCAGGTGAGTCATCTCCTATGCTCACAGAAAATAAATCTGTTTAATAAACAATGAGGCACTGGGAATAAGGTGATTTTACGTTGTTAGAGAGATTCTTTTAATGTCAGATCAGACTCAAAAATATTTTTTTCCCGATGCGGCGCACAGAAACAAAGGGTTAAAAAAAACCTCATACAACCTCAGTAATAATCAGGCCGTGACTCAATTTGCATTCTTCTGTACTTATACATGCTATTTTGAGTGCTTTCACATTGACAAGTATGGCAAAATGCAGTGCACCATGAGTACACGGGTGGTGTTCTCATAATGGTCAAAAGGTCGAGTGTGTAACATGTTGGAGATGCCGGTGTATTTTCCACCTCAAGTGAAACAGGGAGCACACAAACAAGTAAAGGGAAAATCCTATTCATTTATATTGAGTTAAAATAAGGGCTGTCAAAGTTATTATATATTGTCATTATTTTGTGTTGTAAATTGATTTACAATAATAAATATATACATTAATTTGCATATTTGTTGATAAGAGTATTAAATACTTGACCTTTAAGGTAAATTTTGAACAGATAAAAAATTTGGGATTAATTTGCGATTAATCGCAATTAAATATTTTAATTGGGATTAATTTGCCATTAATCGCAATTAAATATTTTAATTGATTGACAGCCCTAGTTTTAATACAATTGTCAAGTGAGCAAATAAGCCAGCAGATATTTTGGAGGGCGACAATCACGGTAAAATGTTGGTGGTAGCCTAATGCTCTGTCTGGTTGCAATTTGCCATTAAAAAGAAGAAGAAGAAGCGGTCAATTTTCCGGTAGGTGCACAACAGCCGTGTTTGATTTAAGACACCACTACTCTGTCAAAATTCACACACTACAAGTACATAGTGTACACAGTGTACTAGATGGAAGGGTACTAGCGGCAGTATCTGAATTGAGACACAACACAGCTATCTCCCTAGAAGCCTAAAAGAATATCCAGCAAAAAGGCTATATACAGCATGTAGACGAATTAGAATTTAATCCCCTAAAAACTCAATGCTAGTCACTCTATGCTTGTGCATTGTCAGACTTTATAAAGAATTCTATAAGAAACAAACAACAAAATAAGTTTTAAAATCCATCAGTAAAACAGCCTGTGAGAAAAGATAAAACACTCTACTACCTATATACAGTATCTACTTTCCCTGACTCTTTCCATAAATGTCCCCCCGTCACATCTGAATAAAACCATTAGGAACACTTACTGTATGTAAAATAATGCTAACAGACAGAAGTGGATATAACTAGTTTGTGTTGAGTGTGTGGGTGCAGGTAAAGAGGTCCTGGGATGCTTGAACACACCGTTCTTGGTATTGTGGGCCCAACTCAACTAAACGGCAGTTATTGAGAGGGTGACTTGCAGTCTGACTGCACTCTTACATACAACTTCAAATTGAAGCCGTTGAAATATGAAATATGAAACGTTTTTCATACCTCAAATAATCAATATCACTTTAAGTGTACAAGTGTTCTATATTTAGAATACTTTCACCTCTTTATCTTGCTGTCAGACAGCCCTTTCCTTTGGGGAACTGAAGCTGTTATATCAATTCAAAGCCACCAGACTCCTTTTACAATAACCGTCATTTTACCTCGCAGAACACGGGAGTTTCTGGTTTACCACTGCCTCGATCGTTTAGTTTGTTTGTGTTATTGTTTGATTTGGTGAATCCAAACTAACCCCTTTAAAATACCAAAGTAACGGCTTGAGTTCCCCATCGGAAAGGGCTGTCTGACGGAAAGGTAAAGCGGTGAAAATATTCTAAATATAGCGTATACTTAAACTGATATTGATTATTTTTGGTGGGCCTTTCTTTTAGGTGGCTAAAATACGTTTTTCTGCCGCACCCATCCACAGCAGTACATTTCTTTGCTCCAGTGCGGTAACTCCTGTCTGCTTTTCCAAACTGGGAACGTGTTGACCTTCATCAACGGTAGGTAATACACTGACTATGGATAAGTACCTCATACAACCCCACTTCAAAACAACCCAAACTATCCCTTTAAGGTCAGTGTTAGAGAATAGGGTCGCCTGCCCAATAGATTTATGATGGCAAGCCTGATACGTCGGAACACAACTTAACATTAATACTGAAATAGACAGACTGTTTGCTAATGGAAGGAAAAGACGTCTAATGTAAGAGTAATTATAGGGAATATATTTATGATTTCATTGAAAGTTGTTTGGCTTTTAACATCAAAATTATAAATCAGTACAACAAACAATAGATGATAAATGTCTGGAAACACTGAGACAATACAATCATGTCAAAGGCATTTTGTCACTTTAACAAAAACGTTGCTTGGACACAGTTAAGAAAAACTAAACTAAAAGTTATGACCATTACTTGTAAATTATTAAATCCAAGCTGTTGCATTAATCAAGTCATATTTGAACCTCATGAATGTGTCACGGTAGGAATTTCTGCGTTACATAGTACTTCATCTTCACAGGCACTATTGATTTCACTTGATAAAATTAGCTAAGAGTGCTTCAGAGTCGGTTGCACATTGCATTGTAACAAAGAAATCACAAGAAAAAAAGGTTAAAGTTGCCCTGGAAACTAACCACTGAAGGCGAACTGCATGCTCCACTTCTAATGGGCCCATGAGTGCCCAATGAATTGCATTTTTATTCATGGACATGTACTTGCACAAGGATTGTAGGGGAGAGAGCCTGTTCGGTATGCTTGTCATAGAGCTACGACATTAAGGGATTAAACCATTACATTATTGAGTTTTCCCCCCACATATCCAGTGGCTGGCCATCATTTGAACGCACCTCAGACAACTTTATTTCCAACCCACTGCCTCTCCAGAAGCTCTGAATTGAATCTGAATTTCCTTGTGGCTTCTTGTACCTCAAAAGTGCATATATACAGAGCTAAAACACTCCCCGGTGAGTTCCATTTAGTTCAAGACATCTTTCATTATTATAGTAATGCATTTGCTCTTGTATAGAATATATGTTTGGACTTTATGATGTCTTAAAGTGTCCCTGTCAAAGTAAAACATGGATATTGAGTTGGACTCGTGACTTTCACCTATGCAGTACATGAGAGTGGAAGCTTATTCACACCTTCTCCCAATGCAGGACATACAGTTTCTCTGGCAAACACCAAAGAAACATTCTGCTACACAACTCTGATAAGGTCATATTTGCAACGATAAAGAATCCTGATGGTGACTCCCTTTGGATCTCTGTTGGAGTCATTGGGAAGACACACTCCATATGAGATCCATTCTTTTGTACAGATTAATCCAGTCAAATTTCAAAACTATATTGAATTGAGATACAAAACATGAATATTTTCAGTAAGAATGATATCTTCTGTGATCCATGGGGGTTAATGCTGCCCGTAATTAGGAACACGTTGGGGAAACGTTGCTAATAAATGTATCTAGCAAGTCAAAATATTTTGATACGTATCAGCAAAATGTTCACTGACAATATATTTGATTCATTTTTCTATATTTGCTCGTTGCAGACAGCATCGCCACGAAAGCGTAGCCAAAGACTATAGAAACAAAGAGGCGGTATGCCTATACCGCGGTGGATGTATTAACGTCTCTGTTCCCAAACAACTGGCTATCGGCCAGTAGCTAGTAGTGCTAGTAGCATGACATCAACAGGATTTAATGTAGTTGTAGGCTATTTACTAACACGCAGGGCAAAAACACAGGACACAACCTCTTATACATCCATGGTCTATGGATCAGCCGTCGCAATGTTGAGAGCTGTGGGGAGGCAATCCCTCTGCTCTGAATGTCGAGTTTAGTACCTACAATGTTCCAGAAAGATTGTTGATTTGGTTTAATCAACCAAGTCAACATCTTCCCTAAAAATCCTTTGCAGTAAATAAACGGGGTACTTTCTTCACTTGAAATTTTTTTGCCTCAAAACATAATCTAGGAAACAATTACGTTTTCTTACAAAACACATTTAATCTTTCTGAGGTTGCAGCGGGCTGAGTTTTAAAGGTAGAGTGAAGATACTGCTATGAAACTAGAAAACCTAATGAATCCATTGATAAAGATACTGCATGTGAATTCTCACTGTTTGTGTTTTGTTTTTTAACCACAGAGTGCAAAGTATTTGTACTGACAATCCAGGGAGCACATTATGCTTTGGTTATCTCATAACACTGTTTTAGATTATGGGAGATAAGAAATCGTGATGAAAGTCTGAAATTGCAACAGACCAAAGAGGAGCCGAAGGTTGTCTTCTTTCAAATCTTGTTTTATGATAATCTTGGTTCGTCATAATCCAAGTCATGCCCCCATCTTTGTAACCGCTAAGACACTTCACCCACTGTAAGCAGATAAAAGTGATTGTCTCACCTCAAAGTGAAAATCCCAGGTAATTTTCATACAGACAATAACAGGATTTCAGGCAGACACAGAACTCCTTTAAGATGCTACAGTATTTTAAATTCTACTGAATAATAACTGAAAGCTATCTAGACACATACTGTAGGGGAGAGTGCGGACGGGGTCAGTTGTATCTACGCGAATGAGGGATGATCAGTGCTGGACATTACCAATCTGCCCTCTAAAGCTCACAGACGTTTCATGGTTTCATATGCAAAACTGAGGATTTTGTGCTAGAACCAAACTACAATTGTAATTGCAATAACCACAATAACCCTGTGAGGCTTTCTCTATACACACCAGACATTTGGATAGATAAACAAGAAGTAAATCTTTGTTATTCTTGGCCATCGAGGCAAAAAATGTAAAATTCGGCCCAAGGGAGGTGCCAGACAAAAGGCCATGTTGTTACCTAAATCAAAAGTAAGTGTTTAGAGATGCTCATGGCATCTCTCTTATTTTGTTTTTATTTATTTTATATTTTGGCCTTGGGGTGGTTCTACAGAGACAGCTATGATGGCAAATCATTTTTTTTTTTTTTTTATATTTAGGGATATCGTAGGCGTAGCTGTCGAGAATGATGATATAATCATAATAAAGATGATTACATGACACAGATAAATTCCACTATTGCAAGGAAATCAGTGGACTTGATGGACCTAGTGGACACAATATTACAGTTTGTACCGTCAGGGCTCATGATTTTGACATTACTATTAGCCTTTAAATATCTAAAATATTATGTGCTAAACATTGATAGTGTGTCCTGAAGTTGGCTGTACAGGAGGGGGTCACCGGGTGATCAAAATTCAAATGATGCATCCTCTCGGGAGAGTGACTGTATTCAACAAATATCGTACGGCTGGTTTGTGTTGCATTTTACACTACATATTTTGTGGTACAGTATGTGACAAAAACAAAGCATCTTTTTTAGTTTCTAGTTCTGGCTCCAGGTCTGGATGCATATTTGATACATACAGCTGTCTACTAAATCAAATACTGATCAAATTGTTTCCACTTTGTCTGAAAGGAGTTTTACAACACGAGCCAAATGATGGTTTATTTGTCTGATCTGAGAGTGGGAGCCAGCAACGAAATGACCTTATCATTAAAATGATATTACTTAGTTGTATTAGTATCATTTTACAGTGCAAGGGCAACACAGTAACAAGGGTTATATTTAAGGCATCCACATGAGATAAACAATTGATATTGTATTTCTGCCTCATCTTTGTTAAATTATTGTTAATTGAATTCAAATAAACTACACAAAGCCAACAAATCATTGAGTAAAGGTGGTCCGTTCTCTCTCCACCTGCATACAGATTGGACCACAACAAAAGGCTTTTCAGCAGAACTATATTGTGGCTCAGGCTCATCCCAGGTTCCTCTAGGGACGGCTGGGTCAGAGAAGGAAGCTGCAGCGGCAGCAGCCTGAAACTAAACTCCATCTATCACACTTAAAAAGCTGCCCACCTCCACCTAGCCACCAATATGCCAGGAGATGTTGGGGGATTATAGAGGGATTTTGCAGCAAGATAAAGCTGTGCATAACCATTGGCTTGTTTTTCATTAGGAGACGCTGGTATTGTTTGAGGTTAATTACTGACTTGGGTACATGGCTCAAAAGAACACAAGTCCCTGCATGGCTGTAGGCTATATTAAACAACTGATTTGTCTCAGACAAGGCACATTTTGAAGAGCAGTATCTTAAAGGATGCAGTACTGAGGACAACTTAAATGACAATAAGTAGGTAAATAGAGTAACACAATCTTTTATACACTCAATCACAGTCATTGCCATGTTGTAGAATGAAAACAGAAACGTTACTACTACTGGACTACTACTATATGACCTTGCTAACACTGAGATTCTTAGTACGGGAAATACTTGAAACCCTTAAAATGGAAAAGCAAGAAAAGGTAAAAGGTAAAAGCAGAAAATGAATTATTTTCAACATTTAACCCCCTCTTGGCAACACTTTATAATAACCATCATTTGTTGAAATGGTAAGTTGATAGTTAATTAAACTTAGTTATTTTACTGGTAATAAACAAGCAATGCTATAATTTCTGTTATTTTATCATTAGTTTGTGTAACATGATATAATTAGTTTATGAATTCTATATTGTATTATAGCTGATAAGAGATGATAACAATTACATTCTGATTACATTAGTACACTATTTATCAACAGTTTATTGTTGCACATTATACTATATTACATATTTTGTTAATGACTACCAAATGATTTGTAAACGTTTAAGAAATTGTTTGTATAGAAACATTAAATAGCTAGATGGACCAAAAACCAATTATTAACCCTTGACAAAGCATTAACCATCTATCTAAACAATGTTTATAGATGCTTTAAAAAGTATTTATTAACCATTTAACAAAGTATTATAATTATCAGATACAACTTTATAATAGCCATCCAAGTAATGTTTGTAGATGGTTTACAAACCTATTATTAACCATTAGCAAAGTGTTACAAATGCCTATCTTTGTAATGTTTATAGATGTTTAACAAACACTTTCTTTAAGGTTTACAAATAATATCTTAATCATTAACAGATACTTATTGTATATAAAACGTTATAAGGTATGCAACAATAAACTGTTAAAATAACAGCAAAATTATAGCACTACTAATAATTAGTTAACATTATTAATTATCATTTGGTTGTTTGTTAACAGTAAAATAACTAATAAGTTTAATTAACTATCAATTTACCATTTATAAACAATGGTTATTTCATTTTCTCGTTTAAAGTTTCTGAGAAAACAACAGACACACGTTTGCATTAATTAATAAACAATAATTAATGCATTTATATATGTAGATGAGTTATAGCAAGTTTCTCACTGAAATTTTAATTGGGGAAACAGGACTGTGATGATTATCACACAGTTTGAATTTAAGGAAAAGCGGCGTTGACTGCAGTGTAATGCTGTGTGCATCATAGCTTTATTTAACCTCAATCTAAAGACAACAAGTTAACATCTCTGACTTTATATTCACTCTCAGCTCTCGACTGATGCTGAAATCCTCCACAGAAATTCAGTTTGTGAAGGTTTTGACCATTCACCCATTTTAATGTCATTATTATTCATGCGTTCTTTCTACCCATAAAGTTAAATATTGTCATTTTCATTACTCCTCCATATCTGATGTTACTGCACGGCAATCTGATGGAATGCCCTGTTTAATGTAGGCCCTAATTTAACACAGCCATGCCGAGGGAAAAGTACAGTCTGTTATTGGCACTTTAAGTTATTTATTTTCCCGTGACCTGCTAGTGCTCAGTGCTCATTTAAAAGTAAACAGCATCCTGTTTGACTGAGAGGATTTTTTAATGGACTCTGCCAAACTCTATCCCAAAATTGGATTAGATGAAGGGAGGATTAAAGTGTAAAGTGTGTCTATGCATCAAACAATTTTTTTCTGATATAACATATTACAAATGCAGATCCCAATAATGCACTATGCATAAAAGCACAACCCCTTTGTCTATTGACAAGGTGAAAGCACTATTTGAGAATGCAAATTAAACTCTGAGATTGAAAGTGTGAATAAAAAAAGCAATTTTCTCTTTCAATTTACTGTATTTTGGAGAATATTATTAACTGTCGCTGTTTTTGTGAGGCTCCAGTAACATGCCGCTATTTTAAAAAGTAAACAACTAAATAAGGCATCATCACACCGGCGTTCTGCTACTCCTCACAGCTGTACAGTAAAGTGACCTCTGCTCCAGCCAATTTAAACACTGTACCTCCACCTCAGAGGAGAATCATATTAGTGAGACAGATGCAACGGCAACTGCTGCATCATGTCGTCAGATGGTTTGGATCATTGGGGTCACGATGTCATAGTTACTTTCAATTAAATTAAGATCGTACCTGAGGACACCTGCATTGTTATCCCCAGATTTACAATGTTAATGGGCATTAATCACTGGCTACCTCCATGTCTAAATATAGGTATAGTATAAAGTCAGTAAAAGTCTTCCAACTATACTCAGTAAAAGTAAAGTCCTCTGTATGCAGAATGGTTTTATTATAATATATAACACATATTAGTGTTTTTCTTTTACTGATGTATTAATGTGTAAGCAGCATTTTATTTTATTTATTTACTTTCCATCTCTGCATTTTGAACAAACTCTTGTGGGTTGCAGCAAGTGATCTCATGGGAAGGCGTATAAATAGCACAACATTTTTAAGGACATTACTCGTGTCATGATACGCATTTTAAGCTTTTCGCGTGTCATTTCACGCCACGGAGTTAACGCTATAAAACGGCTTTTTTCCGCTATTTAATGCCACGTTGTTACCGTTAAACGGTAGCGGTTATGTTTGGGCATCATAACTACAGTAACGGTCGCAGTTAGGTTTAGGCAACAAAACCACTTAGTTAGGTTAAAGAAAAGTATCGTGGTTGGGCTTAAAATAAGTACGTAAACTAAGTAAAATACATACATAAACGACGTAACATAAGTACGGAAAACATGTCACAAATGTCACTAAGGTAACTTCAAATAAGTGAACAAGACTTTTTTTTCAACTCTTGGTTTCACATGGGACACGAACACCTGTCTCCTGAGTGAAAGTCCTGTGTTTTTTTTACCCATCCACCCACCGTAAGTACTCTTTCACACTCTTTATACTACATAATTTGCTCTGAGCAAATTGCTCGTTATTCTCCGTCATTAGTTCTGATCGTAGCATATTCACGCAGATGGGTTTACATTTCAGTCAGTATACATGGCGTGAAATGACACGGCAAAAGCAGGAACGGCGTTGTGATAGCACGCAAAATGACTAAAGAAATTGGCGTGTCTTTCATACGGCCTTTAGTGAGACAAGGCTGGTCCCAGACTTTTAATATATTTCTCTAACATGTTCAACGTAACGATAGAGCTACGACAACAGAGACACTCCATCAAGGGATGGCGGAGACATGCTTGTTCACTGTAACATGTGATCATCAGAAAATGTCCTAATTGATTTAGTCTTGAATATATCACTACAAGCAATGATGTGTGAAGTGACCCAGTGATGTAAAAGTAAAGTCATACTTTACCAATTATTAATACAAACAATCAATAAATGATTCCCATTTATATAGGAATATGAGCGCATTATAAAAAAATAAAATAACAGACGTTAAAATTTGATTTTAACACAGGGCCACTGTATAAAACAGGACCATGTGACTGAAGGAATAATTTGACACTTTAGGAAACACTCTTATTCACTTTATTGTTAAGAGTTAAATGAGATGATTGATACCAAACTCAAGTCTGTTTATTACCTAGGAAGTAAGCGCCAGGAGTTGATTAGCGTAGCTTAGCATAAGGATTGGAATCGCTGTTGAATCCTTCAACCAGCAAGCTCTAAACCTCTAATTAAATGACCAAAAGTCAAATTACAGTTGGTAATACAGCCTTGTTAATATAGATGGGTCCTCTCATACAATGTTACAAGTCTCAACGGACAAAATGAAGAGTGCAATCACTCAAAAATGCTACATAACTACTTTGGGAATGCTTTAAAATACTTGCTAATATTGTTGTTACGATGTTGACATCCTTTTTTATCACAACTTTTTATTACATTGTTGGCAATATATGGCTGATATTCAGAGCACCCACTAATTGCAGAAAAAAAGGTTCTTTCTTCAAAGACTTTAAACATCACACTTATAAATACCCAGACAGACAGGCTCAGTGAAAGCTAATGAGGTTAACAGCCACTCCCCACCTCGGCAGTGAGAACTGATTATGAAAACATTATTTTTATACATATTTTACAGTATCATGTACAAGGTGTCACACCTGCCCTGTGATAGAACACGATAAGGCAGATTAAACATGTTTTTACATCATGTGCAGGGTAATGAACACTTGTTTTACACACTACAGCTTCTCAGCGATGGATCGCTGTGGTCTGATGAAAAAGGAATTTCTATTTCCAAGAAAAATCCTTTCATTTCTCTCCAAATATGTAAACACTAAATTAAAATATTCATTGATTCACATGCAACGTCCAATCTGCCCCATCGAGACTAAGCCACGCTGTCAGTTCAGAGAGATACAAAGATAGATCACGCATTGTGATTTACAAACGCACTACTGAAAGGTGAAGGATATATGTCACTCATCACGATAAAGGAGGGTGGAACTCCCAGGAAGAGATCATTTCTGATACTTTCGTAGAGCCTCTATAGGCAGGAAACACTAACCCACATCCTCAAATGAGGTCGGCTTGTTAATACTGTGTAAACGTTGCGAAGCACCAGGAATATCTTTACATGAGTAGATTCATCCCAAGGGCTGAGCTGTGACAAAAGCAAAGCTAATAATATGGGACAAATTCAACTAATTAAACATTTGAAATAATATTGTCTCATTGTTGCATATCTTATCTTATACTGTACTTATAACACAGTTTCTGAAGATGTTTACTTATAGGTCTTACTGTACCTATTCAATTCAATGCATTTTAGTTAAAGTTACATGGTTTCATACTTCATGTATCATTATCATCTACTCTTATAATGCCACAAACACTCCTGCACCAGAGTTGTAATGTCTCAGAAGTTTACTGCAACATGTGCAATTTTTGGTAGGCTTAACCAGTGCATCAATTATGCTGTTCTCTGCCTTATCCAATCTACACATACATTTAAACATAAGGTTCCTTATCACTGCCTTACCTGTTGGTGCATTTATGTTGATAAATGACTTGCATTATAAATCTTGTCGAACACAATAACATCCGACTGTACGTCTCTGCATACTGCTCCTTTTCATACCGAAGATGAGCAGTATGGGGCTACAGCAAGGTCTGAACAAGATAACCTTTAAGTGTAAGTACATGATTTTTGACATTATCAATCTCAATATATTTGACCACTTTTCCACTTGTGTTCAGAAATATGAATACAATTTCCCATTTGCTAAACCCCTTGCCCAAACGGCAATCATTCATAGCATACTCATAGCTTAGCAACCGCAACTGGGCACACCAGGTCTGTCAAGTTGTAGATCTAAATCTGATAAAATATTGGAGGCTCAACAGCTGTTCAAGACCAGCACTGCTGGGATAACACTTAAACAAATCTGCAAACATGCAATTATTAATTTTGAGATTAAACAAAAACACAACCTATTTTATAAGTTTTCAAGTGCCTAGACAATTTATCTACATGCAAGTTGAACTAGACAGGAGATGCAATCCTACCTAATCCCATTACTGACATAAACGGATACAGCAGTATAGTCAGGGAGAACAGCATGAATTAGAAACACAGTAAGACTAGCCAATACATTTTTTTTAAGAAAGCATGTTTGAGATGTTTAATGTGACGTGATCAGTTTCACATTCCTTACTATATTTGCCATGAATCTTTAAGCTACATGACAGCTTTAGATACTTAATTAATCTCGCCCTCAGCCAAATCAACACCATCACTACTGCTACTCATAATTCTGACTTCTGTCCAAAAATTCTTTAGAAGTTTACTTTGCAATGCTTTTCTGGCAAGCAAGTCAGCCCTCACAGTCCTCTCATTTCATTTTATGAAGTCAAGATCACATTTAAATCTCACACTGGCTCATTTTTAAGCCCACAAAAGAGCTCATGCTTAACTTCTCCAGCCTCAACCTACTATACAATGGGCCTCTCATGATGTTCATTCCAGACAGGATTAACATTAAATACTTTGTTCTTACACTTAGAAATGGGTTCACCTGCCAGACAGTTCACAGTAGTGCCATAGTCCTTGTAGCCTATGTTTTTAATTTTTACATCTCTACCGAGGCTAGTAGATAAAGGCTATATTATCCAAAAGTAGCTCAGGTTTTCTGGCATACCTAACAATATCATGCAGAAATTGTTACTTTCAGTATATACAGCAGGAAAGGTCATAACATTTACAATCATAGCAGCAGATATATGGTTTGTAACTGTTATCCTGTAATAGATCTCCAACCATAAAGCATGCATTTCATCTACAGACAGAGTGACACACAGTGAGGTCCAGTCTACAATATATACAAACCTTTTTATATGCACCAATATTTTAGTTGGATATTATCCTTATCCTTTCAAAAATGTTAAATTTCAAACAAAACATTACTGTCTGAATTGCTGTGTGATGACTCATGACATAAACACAGGCTGAATGATTGTCCACAACGAATGACGCTTCAATCTATTTTCTTTCAAAGCAAAAAAAAAGAAAAGAAAAGAATAGAAAGAAGCAACCCGAGTTCAAAAATGACAAATCCTCGATCAAAATCCTCAATTTAAATAAAGTAATTCAGTGTATTAAATGAGTTAGTCTTTTTCTTTTATAAATCAGCTTTCTTTAATGAACATAACTCTTCAGTGAGGGGGCAAACAGTCGTTTGACCGCAGTGAAAATGTTGTTTTTGAAAGGCTAAACGCCAACAAATATGGATTGGAGCAGAATGTTTCGTTGGATAAAAACATGTTTTTGGAAATGACTACATCTATATTCTTCAATATATTTTGACTTTTGTACTTAACAACGCTCTGGAGTTATTGGAAATATTTGAATCACACGAGTCAGAAACAATCCTACGCAGCCACCACTGGAATCTAATTCTACAAATAGCATAGTACTAATAATATTACCCTACTCTTTATCTGCAACTGAACACAAATACTGGGTTTAAACAGAATGTGGCGTACTAAGTAGCAAAACTTTTATATACAGACTTTTGTATAAATGATTCAGTAAGTGTGTTATTATGATTTTAGTTATACATGTATATACAGTGTGTGCAAATCTAGTTTTAACAACCTCAGAGCAGACAAATCCTCGCGAACCCCCTGTGATCATTGGGCTCGGACCCCAATTGGGAACCACTGGGTTAGATGACACAATCCGGATTGGTTTTGTTTTCAGCCATTGAGCTCTATCCGATATTGTGCTGCAATATTATGTATTCTTCTGCATCTCTTTTTGATAGTATTCTCCTCTGAGCTGGTCGAGTGGCCTAATTCAAAGTATTCAATTGACAATTCATTGGCAGGATGACATTAGCTTACTGGCACGCGTCAAAGTTACATCTGCCAGTTGGAGCCGACTGAAGTGTTGTAAACCAAAACCAAAGTGAAAACACATCACAGCACCTACTGAGGTGTTAATAGAAGAGATACATCAACCGGATCAAGGTGAACAACACCCACAGACATCACAGTGTCATGTTTTATAATGGAGTTCACAAACCACATGAATGAGGATTTATAATGGAACTCAGTAACACAGATGAATCCAATGCTATGATTTGATAAACCCTTTAATGCTCACCCACAATGCAGATGCTGATTTTGTTTATGCTTCAATTTGGACCTCTGTCGACCAATTACATTTAATTGGTTCGAAAAACAGATGAGTCATAATTCATCCTTGTTTTCCCCCATTAATTATTACTATGGGTACGTTTTAAAGAAGGGGGGAGTCATAAATACTACTGCGTTTAGAGAAATCACAATATCACAAAAAAAAATGTCACCCTGAAGGATGACAATATGAAACCATCTTTTGTGCTTTTATTTGCTGTTGCTGGACCATAAATTGAAGCTAATTGGACGACTGTGGAGCTGAGTCGGTGCAACACTAATATGACTGAAGGATCATTGGTTTAAATCTCTACTTGGGGAAAAATCCTGCCCGAGTGAATGTGAAGCATTCATCCTTCTTCAGTAAATGCCATTAGATTAACGTTGTGCAATACACAGAACATTGGATTGGTCTGCTGAAGCTGCCCAGTGGTCATCAGCTCAGCGGATGGAGTGGGACTGGACCACCAAGGCTGTTGTGCCCTGTGGTATGTGTACTTAAAAATAACACTCCATTACTGGGGGAAATATGACCCTAACACCTTGTTAGCAACAAGACTACAAGTCTACAAGGCTGTACTTGGGCACAGAGGTATTTTGAGCTACATGCTAA
Source organism: Helicolenus hilgendorfi (assembly GCA_916700815.1). Classification (NCBI taxonomy): domain Eukaryota; kingdom Metazoa; phylum Chordata; class Actinopteri; order Perciformes; family Sebastidae; genus Helicolenus; species Helicolenus hilgendorfi. The sequence continues at coordinate 12,418 of CAKALG010017091.1, read as the reverse complement.
TGTCAGCATTCTACTGTAATATCCTCACAATGATGTTGCTGCTTTTTAGCAGGTATAAAGTTTGCCATTGTCCATACCTTAGTTTAGCATGATAACATGCTAACATCTGTTAATTAGCAATAAACACAGAGTACAGTTTTGTCATTAGAGGAATGTCAGTAGTTTTGCAGGTATTTAGTCATAAATCAAAGTATCGGGTAAATTAAAATGTTGACCAGATGACAGCTCTGGATAAAAACTCAGGGGATTACCAAAGTAATTACCGTTATCCTGTGGGGGACATGAATGTCTGAACCAAATGTCATAGCAATTCATCCGGTAGTTGTTGAGGCATTTCAGTAAATAATAAAAATGTCAACCTTGTGGTGGCATTACAGGAAAAGTCAGGGGATCACTAACATCATTGAGAGTAATCCTCTGGGGAACATCAATGTCTGTACAAAATGTCATGGAAATGCATCCAATAGTTGTTGAATCATGTCAGTAAAAACCAAACATTTCAACCTCATGGTAACAATAGAGGAAAAGTCCGGGGATCACCATGAGGATGAGGATTCATCATCTGGGGGCCATGAATGTCTGCACCAAATTTCCTGGCAATCGATCCAATAGTTGTTGAAACATTTTAAAATGTCAACCTTATGGTGGTGCAAGAGGAAAGGTCAGGCGATCACTAACATCACTGTGTTCAACGTATCTTCAAACAACGGATCGTATGATATCTTACAAAAAGTTATTCCTCAGTTTTCCTTTGAATGTCCAGCAACACATGACGCATATGTGAAGTTCCACTCGTTACATGCATAAAGTAGTTTCAAAATAAACTTCTGTCTTCACAGGAAACAAAGCTGGTTAGGTTTAGGCAACAAAAATACTTTGTTAGGTTTAGGAAAAGATCGACTTGGTTAGGTTTAGGCAACAAAACTGCTTAGTTAGATTTAGGAATAGATAGACTCGGTTAGGTTTAGGACACAAAACTACTTAGGTTTAGGAAAAGATCGTGGTTGTGGTTGAATTAACTCCCGAAGTGTACACAACAGCTGCCTCCTGAGCGAAAGTCTGATGTCTTTTGACCCAACCATCCACCCCGACCTCCTCCCTACGTGGTGTTTGCTACTCTTTATACTTCTTGGTCCATCATTATGTGGATTCCATACAAATTGATTTTGTGGGATACAGTATATACAGCATATACGAATTACAGTGCATTACTTTTCGTAGGTATAACTACGAACAATGTACAGTATGAGAACAAGAGGGCTTAATACACTGGGGAAATTTAATGTCTATATACAATTTCATGGCAATGCGTCCAATAGCTGAAACATTTGAGTCTGGACCAAAGTGGTTGACTGAAGCACCAGCATTGCCAACCCTTGATTCACACCACTAGTTTTAAATGTAATAGTTACATAAAATCCCTGTAAGATCACTAATAAGAGGCAAATATGTGGTAAGATTTAAGTTGTCAGTCAATTCTTAAGAATGGGGCTTTGTGCAATTCAAACTCACCCAACAGCTTGGATGTGTCAGTTTCTTCAAGGTCTTTGCAATGTAACGGACATAAATTCCGACTTTGGTAATGATATTCATTGAAACATTTGGAGGCATTCTACTGTCTTTCATATGGTAAGTTATTTGGTCTATTGTTCCGTGGTGGATATGGAAATGCATTTCCAAAGTAATATTCTCTGCATATTAGGGGCCACTGATTAAAGTAGATAACTGATGGAAACTTACAAGCTTAGACTCACACACATTTTAGGCATTCTAGACAGAGACGTGATGATACATGAGTGAAAGTTTTAATTTCCAATTCAGCAATTCATAAATGAAAGATAAACAAATCTTTAAATAAACCACTAGATGTTGGCTCTGGGACACCAATTTGTTTTCAAAGCACTTATAAGTACTGATTGCTGCACTGATGCCACACACACACACACACACACACACACACACACACACACACACACACACACACACACACACACACACACACACACACACACGCAGAGGGATCAGTCCACACAAAGACTCGTCTTCATCATTCAGATGATTCATTCACTGCCGCAGTGGAATTGTGCCTTTATTGTCTTGGCTGATCAACTTGACAGACAGTAATGAAATGAATGACAGAAGATATCCCAGCATAGTGCTCAGCCTCCGCACATAAATCTAGAGTCCCTGTCCACAAAGCAAGTGAAGGAATTGAATTCATTATCAAGAAATTAATAATAGACTTGAAAGTCTCACTTCAGGCCTTTGGTCCATGTGCAAAGTAGTGTGCCCATTTGCTGCTTCCTAAATGATCCACGTCATTTGTTGACACAGGTGCACCGCTGCCTCTCACAGGCCCTGACAAATCTCTTCACTCCGCTCAATCTCGCTTTGTGCTTCTCTTCTCAACGGCCATGATACAGCTCAGTGACTCTCAAAGTAGGGTCCGGGGACCCCCAGGGGTCCGTGGCACTCTGTCAGGGGCCGCGAAATAATTAGCTATAAATGTAAAATTGAGCTGTACCATTAAAAAGTATGTATCTACAGATTGGGATCATTTACGCTAATAAAACAAGCATTTTGTGTCCACTACTACCACCCATGTTAACTTTGGGCCAATAGAAACTCATGAATCAGTTCTTGCTGCTGCTTAGCTTATTAGAGAAATATTTGAGTGAGTCCATATCGTCAAGTGACGCTAAGCCCAAACTAGCTAAATTGAGAAAATATGACGACAGTTATCGAGCGACAGAAAACCAAAATGCGCCACGTGTCTTCAGGTGCCGGCGAACGAAGTAATGAAGCCGGCCAAGCTAAAGTGGCATCTGATTACAAAGCACCAGGAATATCAGGGTAAAACAAAGTGGTATTATCGTGATTAAAACTGAAATTTGTTACTGTTTATCACTATCAAACAGGTCTGCAGTATTTAGGTTGATAAGTTCAGTCATTCATTATTCATTCATTATCCGGAACCGCTTATCCTTAGCCGATCTCAGCTGACATTAGGCGAAGGCGAGGTACACCCTGGACAGGTCGCCAGACTATCACAGGGCTGACATAGACAGACAACCATTCACCCCTACGGGCAATTTAGAGTCAACAATAACCTAACCTGCATGTCTTTGGACTGTGGGAGAAAGCCAGAGCCGGATTCTTAATCTGTGTTACGATTATGAGGGGTCCTTGGAAAATGTGCTCCCTTTTATGGGGTCCCTCCCCCAAAAGTTTGAGAACGCCTTATAGCTTACTTGGCATCCCCTCATAATGCGTTTCTCTACAGCTGTCAAGGCTAAAAACCCTCATATTCTGTCAGTCAATGTCAGAAAAAAAAGAAAAATGGCCATCATACTTTCCTAAATCCCAAAGTGAAAGTCCAAAACCCAAAAGATTCAATTTACAATGACATAAAACAGAGAAGGCATGGGAGAAGGTGCAACCAATAATCAGAATAGTCGGTTAATTTTCTGCTGATCGACAAATCGTTTCAGATCTATTTAAGACACATATCACATAATTCAAATCTTAGTCGCAGTCTCTTTTCTCATGTTTCCTGTCGGTGTTTACCGTTAAACAGAGACAGAAATAACAAGAATAATTCTAGTTTCCTAGAAGGCTGAAATGTGGAAAAATCAAGACCTCCATGCTGATGGCGACAGAGAACAATATGCTTTCTGCAAGGTTTTGTATTTTACAAATACAAGTATTAATGGCCACAATACAAATTGCATGGCCTTTGACAGGTAGCGTGTTGCGTTGTGCTTTTGAGATTGCTCCTCACTTGTAATGAACAAAAGCTGGCTGAGACAGAACAGCTGTAAGTGATGAAGAATGGCTGTAGCTGCTATGGATTTTTCAAACCGTCTGGGTTGACTCTCCTGACATTTAGGCTAACATACAGAGACAGTGAGCAAACACCATTTTTCACCGTTGCACCAGAGCAGAAAATGATGAAGTGTGCACAAACTCAGACACCGGCTACCAGCAAAACCTGCACTGACTACTGGATTGTACTTAATTGAGAAGGTGGAGGGGGATGTGGCATATCACACTTTGAACCTAGAGCCTAAATCATGAGTGGAGTATGACTCTTATTTACAAAGCATTCTCCAATTATTCCTCTACATATCTCTGTAAATTCTTCTACATCTCATTCAGAATCCGTGTTAAGTAGCCAACACGTTTGAAGTATTTCTCCAATATTTACAATGTGATGCCATATCCAATAAACTCAAAGAGCTCATCTTGATACTAGTTAAAGCTATTGGCTTTCACTGTGAAATTACTGGGGAGACGGAGACACCATCTGGTCTGTTTCTGCCATTACTGCAGTCAGCATGGGCTTTAAAGAACCAGTGAATACAACATATATAACACTATATACAATACTGACAAAACTGTACAATAATTTCTGCAATACTGCCATTAATTCTGCATTTATACTGTACATTCAATAAACATTCTTATTCCTTTTTTATTTATACCATTCTGGCATTTATATTTAACACTTAATAGATCTCACTTCTCAGCATTTTGTATTTACTTATTTGCATTGTGGTTATTTGTTACATATTGCACATCCTAATGCAAATATTTGCCCATATTTCATATCATTATTTTAGTACTTATATTTCTATACATATATTGTGTTTATATTTTAGTATTATGTACATAATTTGTTTCTATTTTCTTATATTTCTTTATGTTTATATAAAAAGCAACTGTAACGCCCCAATTTTCCCTCAGGAGTATTTCTGATTCTGATTTATTTTCCTTCAAATTAACATATCTTACATCCCAACGAGGACGGTGAGTGTTTGATTCAATGAATCGTCAGATTCTGGCAGCCTTACTTAACAAATGAGTGATACCGGCAGCTTCAGCGGAAATCATACCAATTTAAAAGCTGTCAAGGCGTTCTGAAAGTTCACTCAAAAAATGCACCATTGATGAATATCAACATCTGTGTCATTAGGCAGGAAGCAGAGGAGTGAGAGGACAGATAGAAATTAACAGATAAAGAGAAGGAGAGAGAGAGAGACAGAGAGAGAGAGAGAGAGAGAGAGAGAAGAGGAAGAGAGAGAGGGGACAGAGAGAGAGAGAGAGTAAACAAGGCCATCGGGGAAATAAGTCCAGTCATTTCCATGTGTGTTCCTCTGAGCCGGGGTTTAACAAGCTGTGCATAAAGACTAGGCTGTGTGGGTGGAGTTCCTCTTAATCATAGCTATGAATGTTCAGCAGGAAACCTACCGGGAGGAGAAACTTGTTAATTGAGATCTTGATCCTCCAGAGGAGTCTGCCACAACTTCAAGCTCCCCGGTTCTTTTTTTTCAGATATTTTATTAGCACATGCAGGCTACACTTGAGGGCACAATTTAATGAGGTCTGTGTATTGTTGTTATTTGTGGGAGCCGCCAACCATCCTGCATATATCGAGAATTAACTGAAAAAAAATGAGGCAAAGAGATTCAGACAACAAATTCTATTTTTGTAGTTGTGAGAAGTACTTTAAGGGCACTTATGCCTTATTTTGATTTAATGTATGGAGTTTCTGTGTTGCTGAAACAGTAAATATATTACACACATATAACACCAGATGTGGAAATGATTTGCATATTCCAAGATTTCGACTCTTTCATTTCTGTATCAGATACAGGAGGTTTTGTTTATGAAATAATGAGGTCCATTATATTGAAACACAATATCCACACTTAAAGTTAAGGCCTAAAGCTTATTTAATGACCCGAACTACTTGAAATCTGTATAGTGTTACCTTCTCTCACCTTCTGTCTTTTCTAGCATTTGCATTGCATACCTGTTAGCCACAATTTACACATCAACGTCTGAATCAGCAGTTCTCAACTTGGGGGTCGCAAGATCATTTCTGGTAGTCACCAGATGGTTGTGGAGAAAAAAAAACATTTTAACATATTTCATACCGGGGAATGTTTTTTTTTTTTTTTTTTTTACATTACACCTCCTGCATCTGTGATATCATTTTCCTGTGTGTGTTTATGAGAGTCAAAGTGTGCCAGCACATGAGTTTCTGACGGGGGATTTCCGGCGAGTCGGGGGAGCGAAAAAGTCCCTGAACGCACCAAAGAAACACAGTGAAACATAAATGATTCTTTCAGGTGATTAAACACTAAAGAAAACATACTTATTAATATTATTAGTTCATGTAAATGCTACACACTGTTCCTTTAAGTAAAAGAGGTGAATACTTCTTCCACCACTAGTTAAATCAATGTAGTGATATATTGATTGAATGTTTTCCTGTCTAGCAGATTAAAACAAAAAAAGCTTTTGAATTAAATATGACGACAACTACACTCACCGTTGCCCCTCTAGAAAGATTTTACACCATAACTATAAGTCACCCACATTTGGTCAAAGGGGTTATTTCAGACAGTTCAGTGGATTTCATGGCTAGGCTTCAATATCTTTCATTTTACATTTTAAATCATGTCTAAACAAACATTATGTCCACAGATTAAGAGTTACCACAAACCTCTAAAACATGTTGGACGCACGTTAGCTCGGTTTTGTCACTCCATTTCTGATTGAAGATGAATTAGTTCTGAATATTTCAGCTTTTCATTTTATGCAGTTTGTAAAACAACATGTAGATCAGTAACAGAGGGTACTAATTTAATCAACTTGACTTGACGTGGCAACAACCACACAATTCTGAATAAAGGTCAAGCAGAGTGAATGCTTTTAAGGATTTTAGTCATTGGTGCAGAGACAATGTAATTTTGTTAATTTCGTCCTACCTTCAGGGTAGTCAAAGATAAAGTGAGTTCACAAATGAAACAAGTTCAGAATGTTAAATTTGCCAGAAGTTAAAATACTACACAGTCATTTTGTTTCTCAGTTTTACTTTTTTCCACAGTGTAAAAAGAACATGAACATTAAATAAGGGACCAATTCAAATATGTTAGAAATGATGTGCATTTATTTTATCTTCAAATCTTTACTTTTGTTGTCCTTGTGAATTTGTTTTGACAAAGCTAAACTGAAGAATCATACAACATGGGTGCAAACAAAAACCAGTGGCTACATATCTAAGTCGTTCATGCCGAGTCCTACTTGATGTTATGTTTGGCAAACGCTCTGTGGATCGGATACGAGAGCTGCATGAAAAAGTCCGTGTCGGGGCAGCTGTCAAAGTCCATTTCACGGCTCAGCTTTCATCAGCCTCCAGGTTAATGTTGTTACCGAACTTGGCATAGAGCTGGACCTTCAGATCCCCCAGTACTTGCTGTATCGCTGACACTCGTTCCTCAAGGCCTCTGACCTCCTGCTCCAGTGTTTCCTGATTACAGAACATAAACTCCCAATTACACGACAACCCCTCCAATTTACCCACACGAGGCAAGCAGCAACGGACATTTCCATAAATTGTTTTTTAATAAATTACCAGTTGACTCAATAAAAATACTGACGGCAGGAGGAGAAAATGGGATGAGGAAAGAAACAACGTGAAATGACTATGTACACAAATGTGCACTACATTATAATCAGCAGATATTATGAGTTGAAAAGTGAGCTGTTCTCAACACATTAGTCATTCAGTGTGTGTAGCAAGATGCTCCACATCAATCACTACAGGCCTGCAGTGTGCTTTGTTGTGCGATGAAGCAGCTGCAGATACAAGGACAAACAGGACGATTCTGGATGTGACTAAGGGGAGGACAAGGTCTATTCTGATGGTCAATGCCTGCCCTCTCTACGGTTTAGCAACACTGATACAGCCCAGCCCTTCCAATGTTCTGGAACAATTATCACCGCTCATATACTTAGAGGTGTAGTTTTACATTTTGTGAACTATGCTATTCGCTTTCTTGCCAAGAGTTAGAGTAGAATATCAATAACACTCTCATGTCAGGAGTCTTGTTGTCGTCTCAGTGAAGGAAAAATTGCTAAAAAAAAAAAGCTGCATTTGTGACACAGTACAAGCGTATGTATTGATCCGTATATAAAATATATTAGGGGTGGAACAGTATGTGTATTCGTCCCGAACTGTTTAGTACAGGACGTTCGGTTTGGTCCGCGACATCCTTTTGGTACGTGCTATGACACAAACAGCTGTGTATGTTGACTACTCACATACGTAGCACAGAAATACTGGAGCGCAAGATTTACCTGGAACGTTTTTGGCAGCGTACCTGTTGTTGTCAGCTCAGCTGTAGCTAGTTGTTTGGCCCGATTAGCCGGGTAATCAAGCTCAATACACAACGCTTTGCGTCAAACTGTATGGCGACACTGTTAAACTGATGTCAGGTATATCTGTGGATATATTTCTAACTAATGCTATAAGAGTGTTTATCGCTGCATATACAACCACACTCGATCGTAGACGATACAGAATAAAAGCATATGGTCAAAGTGTTTTCTACAGTGTGCCTTCACGTGTGCATTTTACTCAGTCTGTGGTGTCTGCCTCGTAACGAGCATAAGCTGCACAAATGCAATTGTGTTTTTCACTTTGGCTACAAGTTGTTTACAACTGCAAAATCCACTACATGTTTGGAAATTATGTCACGCGTTTATATTCAACACATTGTGGCGGTATTTCCTGCGGGATTATATCCCAAATACTTTCAAACTGCATCACAGATAAACACACTGTCAGATTCACAGATTATTCTCTGTGTTTGTGATTTACAGCAGCTCAACAGCAAATATAAATGAGAGAGCACTGAGCCGTGAGAAAAAGTAATAATCAACAACACTAACAAACCACTTTAACTATTTTATTTCCAACTCGGCACACTTGACTTTTGGACCACTATGACAGCTCTCTCCATGAAAGCACAAGTAATTAAAAAATAATAATAAATGTATATGGTGCGTGAACTGGCACATGAGCCTTTATTTTATTATTTTTGTTGTAACTGTGACTCTTCTGAACAAACTGTCAATGGAATCAAGTTCTCCATTTTACAAACGTTTTTTTAAAACAGGAAGCTGAGAGGATAGTCTATGTTTCACTGATACAATCAAGTTTTACTGGCTTTACTTTTCTGAGAGGCAGGCATTTATGCAAAAATAAAAGCATGCAGTCTGGCTCTTTTTTTAATCCAACTGGGTTACGAAAAGTACCTTCTTTATGCTTTAATTGTTTTTTTATTAATTATTTAAAAAAAAAAAAAATAGTTCATATACAAGGCTGCTAAACCACTTGCCACAAAGCCATGCTTCATTGTCTTTTGCTTGAATGGATCATGATGAAATTTTGCATTAAAGCAATTCGATAAAAAGTGATCATGATGAAGAAAATATTGATAACAAACCACACAAAGTTCTCTGGCCAGGACGGGACAGAGTACAGTTTCTGATGTGCAATTTTGTCTTTTTAAATAAGAAGAGTTAATATTTCTTAATAAAGGGAAAAAAATAAATGAGTGAACTGATTTTAGAGTTGCCGTATTGACTGTAATACTGCCATTTTTCTAGAGGCAAATTGCTCATCAAATGACTTTGCTAGATCTATTATATGTTAAATTCTCCTCCAGTCCTTTAACTTGATGACTTTGGCTTAAAGAGGGCCTTTTACTGATGATTACAAGTCTGAAGAGTATGAACAGGTAAGAAGAACCCTACCTTTGCAGCCTCCAGCATCTCTTGTGTTTCTTCCTGGGTGTGGCTGACAAAGACGTCGCCAATTTGATACGGGATCAATAGTGAGTCGTCGTCTAACATCATCAGGTCGTCGCTGGCATCCTGCAAGTTCTGCAGCGATTTCTGCAGGGAGACATTAGCATAATTTGGGCTGTTAACAAATTAGTATCAGTAATTTAGCAGACCACGCTTAACTGTAACCCATCTAAACAAATTAAGCTTTAGTGGATTAATGTTGATTCAACTTCACGGCCGTTTTCAATGGCTGTATTCTGTGCCTCTGATGAGTTGTACCATATTAAACTGAAGAGGTGTAGACTAACTATTAGAAACACCTCTCAGTATACCGCATTAAAATCAACAGCACCACAAACTGCCGCCTCCAAAGGGCCATTAAGTTTATTCACCAGCTCCTTAAAAGGGATAGTATCCCTTTAACATAATTCAAAAGCATTCCAGTCTTCATGAAAACAGGACTGTTGCAATAGACTGCATTTGTTTTAATACATTTGCATCTGAGTGTAGTACATTATCTTATGTCAGACACAGTACCAGGTCGGAACACAATATTATTCCCTAACCCCATGATACTCCAACTTATTTCTAAATATGACTTTTGTAAACTTATGTGACCACACAGTGAACCCTGAGTGTGTGATATTCGCAACAGATGGTGCTTACTTTCTTTGCCTCTATTTCATTTTTCAGCTCCGTCATGCGACTCGTGTTCCTGGCGAACTTATTGATCTTCTGTTGGTCTTCAAAAGTGACATTCACATCTTCAACCGCCTGCAAACAAGAGGAAATGGGGTTAAAGCTGTGGCTAAAGTCAGAAATGGAAAATATCTCAGTACATTTACTCAAGTATTGTACTCAACAAATGCTGTAAAAAAAACCAATAATAAATGGGTAATGGTCCTGTGCTTTCAGGGGAGCCAGTGAGGTTGAACACACCTCCCTGAGCATTGGTTTGAGTGATTGAGTGATGAGCGGGGCTCATTAAATACAGGGGGTGTGCTTATACATGTTACAACATGTTATGTATATCTGTAAACATACAGACATTTTCTCTATAGTGCATAAAGCCATTGTTGAGATATCAACACTGCAGGAGGATGGATGTGGCTGGTGCAGCGGAAGGATACTCTGTATGGACATTTAAACATTCATCTTTTACGGATAATTAATAGTTGTTTGGTTGTCATCTGACAGATTTACTTTAACTTCTCTCACTCCACTACATTATTTATTTAAAAACTTTAGTTACTCTGCAAATTCTGATTAATAATATAATCAACAAATCATTTATGATGTATTATTATACGATAAGGGGTGAATAGCAGTGTAAAGTTAAAATTAGTCCCACTATTAACAGCTGCAACGTTAAAGTGATGTAAACATGAATGCATCAACAATTATAATTCAATAATATCATATATATTATTCTGAAATGGGCCACTATGCATAATGAGTACATTGCACTTTGTATACAGTACACTTTCATAGACTAAGCCACTGGAGTTACCCTGCACTATACTCATTTTTAACAGTCTCTTCTGCACTATATTCACTTTTTTAATAGTCTTGTATCACAGTTGTTACCCTGCACTATATTCAGTTTTAACAGTTTTCTTCATCTCCTTGTATTTTTTTATCTGGTATATTTTTTTGTACGTTGTACTTTACACTACTAACTTTTTTTTTACTGCCTTTTTACTAACATGTTTTGCACTATGGAACTGTGATGCTGGAAACTTGAATTTCCCTCAGGATCAATAAAGTTCCTATCTATCCATCTATCCATCCATCCATCTATCTATATATCCATCCATCCATCTATTTATCTATCTATCTATTTAGGTTGCCTTTAGTAGGGTACTTTAAGTATATTTTGATGCTAATACTTCTGCACGTTTACTCAAAAATATGAATGCATGACTTTTACTTGTAACAGAGTATTTCTACAATATAGTATTGCTGCTACTTTTACTTCCAAGCTCTGAGTACCTCTCTCCCACCACTGGTTAACATTCACCAGTCAAACCCTGCTGGTTCACCAGCATGAATAAGACTGTTTAGGTTAGCTTGCTAGCAACCGTTAGCTTGCCAGCTGTAGACAATAGCTGCTTGAGTAGTGTCCTGTCGCCGTTACCAGCCATCACAGCCCTCGTTTAGCTGATTGTCATCATTATTATCATTATGCCGGCGGTTAAGTTACATTAACACAGGATAAATCTAGCTAGCACGCTAGCTAACGTTAGCTAGCACCAAGGCCTGTGGAAAGGAGGCTGAGTCACGCATCATTAACGCGTCACATCTCCGAGGGTATTGCACATGCGCAGTAAAACAAGACTGCAGCTTGAGCTACACTGCTCATGCGTAGTACCCCATAAACCAAGACCCGTGTCCCATCCTCCTTCCATAGGCCTTGGCTAACACTAACAAGCTACTATCGTTAACATGAGCTACACGAGGGCGTGACCGGGGTTTATTCTAAATATCTCTGGACACCAGTTATTGTGTCTTTCTCCCCCCGCATGCACGTCTACTGCTAAATTTGAATGTCCAAAAGAGATTGCAACGGAGTGTCTCACATATACATAAAACACAGTTTATTTTAATGTAATACTTACTACAGGTCCCTTCATGGTGGGTGCTGCCATGTCGGCTTCCTCGACTGCACAGTGACGGTGCTGCTCAACACAACAATACAGCTCTAACGCCACCTACTGGACTGGAGTGTGGAGCAGGGGATTGGCAGGAAAAAATAATAACAATAATAAAATAAATA
>CAKALG010017089.1:0-12159 GCA_916700815.1 Helicolenus hilgendorfi | reverse complement strand
TTATTATAATTTTTTATTTTATTTTATCTTAACAAAATTCAATTACATTTTTGAATACTTAATATCCCAGAGCTACATATGTAATTATATGTACATATTATTTTATTTGTTGTGGTTTAGGTTGTTGTAATCTTTTTTCTTAAAGAAACAATAAAAAGCATGATTTAAAAAAAAATAATAATTAACTGCCATTATAGTCAAAATAAGAAAACACAGTATCATATATATATATATATATACACATATATCTATCTATCTATCTATCTATATATAAATGAGATAGACCGTTGCAGATACATCAGGATGTGGCAAAGAGTTGTAGAGCAAAGGAGAGATTCTGAGGGATGGAGCTAAAGAAAGGAGGGTCAGCAGGGGAGAGGGACTGTAATTCATACCAAGAGAAAAGCCACTGTGACAGCCCCTTACCTATTGCACAAACACCATGCTACCTCAATAAATCTCCCCTCGCATACACACAAACAGGCACACACACACACTCATCGGTTCAGCTGGCAAAGGCGCAGCAGAGTGAGTTACAGCGTGCCTCGCATAGGTCATTGCTGCAGAAAAAAGGCTGGGCAGTGCCAGCCAAATAGGCAGCTGAGATTCAGCGAGGACTGAACATCCGCTAGCTTCTGTGGGGATCAAATTAATTGCCCTACAGTATGTCTCCTCTGGGAGTTGTATAAAACAGGTGAGTAAATGTGTACATGAGTGGATTATACAGTGCTGAAAGAACCATTTGGGTGTGAAAAACAGTTGCAGTGCGTTTGCCTGAGGAAACACCAAACTGCTGTACTTATCTAAATTGTGGGTTGGGCGAATGATTAGTGTAAAATAAAAAAGTGTTCATGGATTTGAATTTGGATTTGGAGTTTGAGGCATTTCTATCCACTAAAAGTGAGAAAACCTACCAGAACTCTGCCAGTGAGTGTCTGAGCGGAGATCATGACGCCAGCCCAGTCTTTCACTGAAGTCATCCATCCCACCTCGCTGATTTGGACCTCCTCCTTCTCATCGCCCTTTGGTTTGTCTGTTGCCGGATTGTTGGCGGGATTGATCACCTTCTGGGCCTCCTTGAAGAAAAAAAACAATTATATATGTGTGAGGAAATGGAGCATATTAAAAAGATACAAACGGGAGCATGGCTTGCTTTAGGGATAAGGAGAACCTACAGGGGAGAATTAAAAGGCACAAACTTGAAGTGGCATTTAACAGTGAGGACAGAAAGACATTCATGGCTATGGGCAAATCTATTTCTCTTACAACCGGAAACCGCGTGCAGGCGCTCAGTCTCTGTAATTGTCTCATAAGTCCAAGTCAAAATGTACTGAAAAAAGATAGATGCAATCATACCCAAATTTCACGTTTTCATCTAACAAAATATTCTGCTTCAATCCATATTTGTTGGCGTTTAGCCTTTCAAAAACAACATTTTCGCTGTGGTCAAAAACTGTCTACTTTCCCAAACACACCTCTAGTAATGGGCGGTCTAGCACATTGACTGTATGTAAGAGTGGATATAGTCACCGTGACGTCACCCATTGGTTTGTGGACTGCCGTTTTGAAACCTTGAGTTAGGCATTTTCCGTCACCATGTTAGTCTTTTGCAAACAGAAGTGACACGGAAGGGTGGAGCTCAACTGAACGCTGAATAAGACATTGTCAGGTGACCAAAAAGGTTCTAATCAACTTCATGAACTGAAAACGCACTATGAAAGGGTTAAAGTTCTACGACAAAAACACAGACAACTCCCAGACCGGACAGCGCCATGGTAGCAACCTATCAATCACAAAGTAGCCACGCCCTAAAGCATACCCTGCTTTATGGTCTATTTGACTCTAAATGGGACCATAATTTGCTAAATGAACATCATGCTGTATTGAAGAAGACTTGAAACTAGTGATTGAGACCATAAACTCATGTTTACAATGTTTACTGAGGTAATAAATCAAGTGAGGAGTCGCCCCCTGCTGGCTATTAGATAGGACGCAAGTTTAAGGCACTTCAGCATTGGCTTCACTTCTTAGACCCCAGAGTTGCTGACTTGTCTAGCAGCAATCTAACAGCACCATAAATTATATTTATACTACCACAATAACACAAAATCATACTTTTCCTATTTCTTTTAGGATGATGACATTCAAAGCTTCATTTGAAAACCTCAACAGAAGCTTTGAATTAAAAAAAAATGACATTTGCTACAGCCTTCTGCCATAGTCTAAAAGGCTGTTTTAATGGAGCCGTGGGGTGGGCATACAAAAATTGCATTAATACAATCTGTAGTTCAAACAAAGTGCTCAGAGCTGGCAAAAGTCCACTGAGCGGTTTTTGGTGGAAATGAGTGGGGGCCTTTGGGTGCTGGCAACATGGAGGGAAGTTCAACATTGTTCATTTGCATACGGTATATACTACCCACATTGTAATCATGCAAAGCTGGTTGAAAATCGGCAAAGTATCCCTTTAAGTGGAAGGCTAAGGCTTCGGTACTCGTCCACAGTCATGACAAGCTATAACCTCTGAGGGCAAAAAAAAAAAAAGCCTGCGATTGCAGCCATCACTCCATGATGGCATCCATCTGCTATATGCTTAATCTGTGTGTTTGAATAAGTTTGAGCACATGTGTGTTAGATAACGACAGAATGTATACATATGGCTCTTTAATCTAATTAATCCGCGGGGTTGAGAGACTAAAACTGTTGTTCTCGTGCAGGCCTTTCAGCGTTCCTCCTCGTGTCCGACTGAGCGAGCAGAGTCGCATGGCAATTCATCGACATGCTTTGCTTGGCACAGTCACCGCATGCAGCTGTTCCTCTCCAGCCATTCACTCACTCCTGATTTGACACAAGCAGGCACTCAGCGTCCCTGTCCTTCTGGCGGAAAAGGGGAATGAGTAGATGTCCCTGTGTTTACCCCTTTGAGGCAAAAAGATCCCACAATTGCATGCACAAAGAGGCAGAGTGAAGGTTTGTGTGTGTCACCCTCCACATCATAAAAACCACATGGTTAAGCCCAGCAAATGGCGTCCACAAAGAATCCCTGGAATTGCAATAACTTTCAGCCCTCTTGATGGCGGCGGCCCGATGCTCCTTTGCAAAGAGGCAGGCTCGTATTACAGCAGGGCACACATGTAGCACTTGGAACGCATTTTACAATGTCCCTCCTCACTGTGACATCCGACAAGTAGCCATCAAAGCAGATTATGTGCAATGTCAACAAAAGCAAATTTGTTTTCCCGTACTGCACATGTCACATAGCTACAGTTTGTTTGGATGACCTCATAACATTCAAAAACGATGACGTACGTAACAAAACAGAAAAAAGATTTATGTTTATGGTTTGTTTTTGTTGTTACACAAGACACATTTTGTTCCAGGAAGAGTATGCAACCAAAGGAAGGCCAAGCAGCCACTGCTGGGGTGACCAACACAGTAACGTGCCCACATGCAACACATAAACGAACCGGATTGCAACTTGGTGTTTCTACAGGGCTAAAGAGCAGTGCTATTACAGATGAACCCAAGAGAGTGCTCTGTCCATTTCAAGAGGATTGTCTGGTCAAATTGGATTACATTTCATAATGATATGGCATGGACACAGCTGCCATTTTCCTAATTTGATTCCGACCCCATAACAATGCCAATAAACTGGCCCTAAAAAAGCCTGACTTAGTCATAAGATCATTATCTGCTCCTGCTGCCGGGCCTCCCAGTACTGCAGTGGATAATTCACTTACTTGTGCTTTATATACTTGTTAAATAGCTCAGTGTTAGGAGACTCACAAACTTTTATAAAGTACCTATCATGAGTGAGGCATTTAGTCTTTGAAAGTCACACGCCTGATTATAAATGGTAGCTGCTATTAACTGGAAGCATCTCCCAACTGAAACGTTGGGATTGAATTACAGCATGTGTACCGTATGGGCCACCAACACCAGGGTTATTATAGTAAACAAAAACATAAATAAGCAGTGAAACATTTTTATATATCCTTTAAGACTAAACTGAAATGATATTGCCTGATTAAAAAATAACAATAAATAAATAAATAAAAACTAAACTAACAAAAACTAAACTAAAATCGAAAAGTCAAAACTGAAATAAAAACTAATTGAAAATTTAAAACAATCATAACCTTGACAAACACATTAACCCCCATTCAGAAAAAGTGAAAATATTATTTGCAAGAGCTGTAACGATTAATTGATTAATTGATGAGTTGTCAACTGTTAATTGCCAACTATTTTGATAATTAATTAATCAGTTTGAGTCATTTTTAAAGAAAAAAAGTCAGAATTCTCTAAATTCCAGCTTCTAAAATGTGAATATTTTCTGGTTTCTTTACTCCTCTATGACAGTAAACTGAATATCTTGGTGTTGTGGACAAAACAAGACATTTGAAGACGTCATCTTGGGCTTTGGAAAACTCAATGGACATTTTTCATAATTTTCTGACATTTTATAGACCAAACAACTATTGATTAATCGAGAAAATAATCGACAGATTAATCGACAATGAAAAGAATCGGTAGTTGCCAACTATTATTTGCCAACAGGAGGAGTGAACAAGTAAGAGGTGAATCCAAATTATTATCATTATTAGCCTGATGCAGATATACAGTGGTGCAAAGTTGAGTGCTGTGTTTGCTCTGACGGAATATTCATGACCTCCCACTCCAACAATATGGGTTCAATTTCTAGCTTAAACCAAGAGATTTTCTGCTGTGACTACAGTTTTGGATTCCAACTTTATATTTAATTCACATTAAATTAACTAAACTTAATTCTATGTTAATCCTAACCTCAATGTATTTCCAAATCTTAACTGTTCAATTGTCTTTTCATATGAGTTCCTGTTGCCTGAAAGCTGGAGGATATGGTAATATGTACATAGTTAAATATGCATATCTAACTGAATGCGCAGGCTGCATGACTAAGATTCTGTCTTCTTTTAAACTCCCAACCACCCACCACCCCACGTCCATACTCCTTCAGTACTGTCTTGACTACGTAGCCAACATGCGTCTCGCCCGTCACATGCTGCAAATTCTCAGCATGCGGGTCACAGTGCACAGGGATGTCTAAAGTTTCACTCTGATTGGCTGTGTGCCTGCTCGATAGCACTCCAGGCATGTTGTGGTGGCGTAGTAGTATGTGCTAGTCTGTGCTCAGCAGTTACTTCTTAGCCAGAGGGCCCCACCAACTTCACACTCCGCACACGTAGGATAGGAGTTGAACACACCACATCACACTTGAGCTACTGTATGTCACAAAAGTCACGTCTCACAGTAGGCAGTACCTGTTCTTAGCTCTCCTCGCTACCGTTTACCTCCAAATCACGCCTTCAGACATTAGACCTGTCGCAACGATTTTGTGGTAAATACTGCTAACTGACTGCTGCATCACATCACGGAAACACCAAACAACAATGTCTCCATGAATTAGTTTGGTAAAAGACAAACTACAGCGTAGTTAGACACGGATTGTACAAGGATTTCAAGACATCTGTGTCCTCCACGGATGCCAGGTTAAAATGGGAATAGCAATTCTCACTGGCATACCCCCGAACATGGAGGCTATGAGAACACATTGAGCAGCAGTAATGTTTTAGTGTGTGCGTGCGCGTGCGGTGGAGGGGAACACATGAATAATGGATGCCGTCGCAAACTGATGGTTGGGCAGATCGGAAGAGACAATGTAAACAAGGAATTTCTTCTAGTTCATTTGAGTGGCCGGCGGTAGGCCTGAGCCCAGGGAGAGAGGAGCACCGAAGCAGGCTGCCATGGGAGAATCCATCTGCTGGCTATATATACACACCTGTGATGTCAAACAGAGAGAGAGACAGGCAGAGGAGGGGGGGAGGGGTGATGAGAGGGAGCAGCAGGGGTCTATAAATGTGTTTATAACCAAACTCAAAAGGGGGAAATGATATGATGATATGATGCAAGAAACAAGGATTTCTAAATGAATATCACAGCAAAGTGAATGGTGTGTTGATGCACACCTAGTAAACAGGTACATAGGAGAATGAAGTCCTTGTCAGAACTAAGTTTATTGAAAACGTTATGTTTCATGTTTGTCTTTAAAGTTGCAGTCTTTAATATTTTCTTAAAATCAAACCGCAATTTTTCATACTATTAATGGTCAGGGTTTTTCAGCAATAGCCATTCGATGTTTATACATTCAGTAATTACCTCTCTATATAGTGGATTTGATTGTTAGTGGCAGAGTCCACCATTCATACAATGCATGTATGTAATTCAGTGTTGTTACGGTTTTTTATAATATCTCACCAACTATGTTTACATTACATACACTAATGTTCCGCCGTTATTCTGAATATGTAAATGTTACATGTCTAACAAACTGTTTGTATTCCGTGCGTCACGATACAATCAGCTGGTCGTTTATGTCGCATGTTCACAACTATCAGTGTCATTTTCACTGTACAAATGTCCAACCGTGTTGTTTTTTTTCCTAAACCTAACTATAGTGATTTTATTGCCTGAAGCTAAGCATGTGTTTTTGTTTACTTGACAACATTAAGCAGGTATTTCCTGCAACCGAACAGTGACAGCGAGGGGTCTGACTAAGCGTCAGTATATGACGAGTTGGTATGAGAAAGCATTGCACAGCTATATCAGAGCTGTACTAAGTTACTGCTAATGCAAACCAAACATTTTTCCTACTGCTGCTGGTTCACATTAAAAGTGTTTGACTGTTGCTTTGTGAAGCAGTCACAGGAAACGCTATGTACTTGTCACTGAGATTAGCACTGACAGAGATTGCTCATCAAAAATGCTTCTACTAAACAAGACAACGGGCATTTTCAGCAGTTTTTTGTCAGTGGTTTTAGATATTGCAGGAAGCAGCCACAGAGAGCTGTTACAGTAGATGAAGAGCTGCAGGCGACAGGCCGCACACCTCTCAGCAAGGTAAACAACTTTTACTGTGCCCTGCTGTATTTTTGACAGACTTGTTTATTTTACAAAAGGGAATTTTGTGTGTTTTTTTATCAAAAGAGTGTTTACTGTAGTATTAAACCGCACTCACTGTTGGCACCAGTAACCTCGTCATCTTAAAGTGTTATAACTTTAAGATGATAGTATACTGATACTTGAACTGTGTCTTGTTTGATCCACTAATGTCCCGTTTTTAAACTTTTCTTTTGCCTGACCTTTATGAACAGTAATGCTGTCTAAGGTCCTGATGATTTGACACATTTAATTGTTGTTACATATGTGTATTCATATTGTTCAATAAACAAATAAATTAGTGCTGACAGAAAGCAGGAATTAATCTTCTTCTAAATAAATAAAAATAAAAATGTGATAAGAGAAATGCTATATAACACTCTGTTACACTACATACAGCATTTAGCAGATTATAGACACTTTATGGAGTCATTAATGTGAAAAGTGTTAATGTAAAATCTGTTCAATATTCTATTTAAAAAATGTACAGTATGTAGTTCAACCTCCTACTTCAGGAAACCTTTTTATAACACAGATGAGCAGTGTTAATATTAGGATTGTACCAATTAACAGAGCACACAGGGGAGGCCTGGTAATAATGAGAAAGACATGACACAGGAAAAAAAGACAGAGAGGGACTAACAGCGACAGGGACAAACAGACAGAGGCTATAGTAGGAGACGAAGGAGGACACCTACTCAAACAAAGACGCAAAGACGATAGAATGACAGCACGATAAAGCAAGGCGGGCAAAGACAATGACAGAGAGACGCGGAGTACAAGACATCAAGAGAGACGGGAAACTGAGCAAACGCAGGACAGACAGACAGAGAAGGGGGAGACAGTGACAGAGAGACAAAGATACTGCAAGACAGGGACATAAACAAATGGGGGAAAGAGGGACAGCGGGACAGATTGGGAGCAAGAGAAATGTGATGTGAGAGTTTTTTGAGGGACTGGAGACAAGAGAGCGAGACAAGAGAGGAAAGACAAGAGAGCGAGACAGGAGCATGCCCATGTGACTCCGCTGATCTAACAGGACTTGGCTTAAGCGCAGCTGTTCCTCTGGCTTTCGTCCGCATCGCTGGGAAAACTCTATTCCAGTGCGAGAGGCTATTTATAGACTCACCCAGGGAGACGTGAAACTAGTGAATCTCATAACATGCTCCGTTCCCCGTTTGCTATTTTAATGCCGGTACAGTTACCCAGTGTCCCTGGGTTACAGGCCTACACTGGGTCACGGCAAAGAGGGAAGAGGGAGAAAGAACAAGGAGCCTCTTCATATACTAATGCGCGCGCACACGTACACAGGTGCAAGGCTGAATCTGACAAGGCCATGTGGAGAAAGGATGTTATTTCTGTGTATAGGTCACGCCTGCTGAGCCATATAGAACTAAAGGAGGGCAAATGGTGCAGGCTAATTAATATCAGGCCACAGGAAGTGCCATGTGACTTGAGTGATGCATCTCTGCAACAATATATAATACATTACGGCAAAACCAAGAGATCAAAGTGCAAAAAACAAAGAGGAGTATTGTGATTTGAAATGATGGGATGAGCCCGAGGTTAAGGGCTTACTCGGGCTGCCATGTGTTTGATTTAGGGATTACACAGGTACGGCCTACAATGCAATCTGCTCAGGATGACACCCATACATGTCACTGCTATCATCAACACATTTTTCCCCATCACCACAGAAATGTGATTTTTAGAATCTGCGAAGTGCAAAATCTTTTTTTTTTTTAAGAATATGACAAATTCCAGCATTGTGTACCAAGAAACTATGAGATTCAAGCCACAAGTCCAAACTATCTAAAGATAAATACGCCATCTCAGTGGGCTCCAGTGGCGGCTGGTGACTCCAATAATTGGGGAGGAGAGGAGGAAACCAACCCCACAGCGTCATGTTATTTTACACAAGTTGCTACTTATCTCTACTTTCTTTCTTTATGAAACAAAAGAACATAATTCACAGAGTTCCTTCAAGAAAACAAAAAACAAAATAAGGTATTTATTGTTATGAATAAAATATTTTGCCAACATATCAAATTTATTATGAGAAAATGTTGTCTTCCTTTTGGGGGGTTTTGAAGAAACCAAACACCACATTTTGCTGTAATAATTTCTATAAATATATAATGACAAATCTGCAAAGGTCTTTATGTCTTTTTTAATTTCTGCATGTAGTGATTGGCAGGGTAATATTTACGAATAATTTTAAAGGACCCTTCCTAGCCTCATTCACTATTAGGTATTTATGAGGAAGAATCAAGGCCTTCTTCTAATAGCCTATATATAATTTACAAATCAATTCCAATATGCCATGATTACATATCAACATCTCTTTGAAATACATCTCTTTGAAATAAAAAAGAGATGGAGGGAAGTCAGCTGGGATTTGGTAATGGTTTATTTTAACCAATTACTCTTTTTTTATTTTGATCTCCCTCTCGCCTCTCAAAAATAGAAGAGGAGTAACCTCCTGTGGACCAGCCTCCACTGGTGTGCTCATTGGTGTCATCAAGGATACCAAAGCTATCAGTGTCACTGAAAAGTTTGTCCATCACCAGAATCACTATTAGCCCTGTGCTGCCCCTCTGTGCCAAGCTCATTGAGCACTGCGGGCCAGAGTCGGATTAGATGATTTGTGGACACTGAACTAAATAGATGACATCAACGATGTCGGCAAACAGGAGGACAAGCCAAACCGTGTACATCTCTCCGCATCACCGCTGGACAAGCACGCCCATCTGCACACAGCCGGACAGGGAACTCATTCCTCAAAATGGCTGCGCTCCAAGTAAGCTTTTTGTCCCGACTGTGACGTCTCCTCGGCTAGCAGAGAGAAACAATAAGACGAGCGATATGAAAAAGCATAATGTAAGCCTGGCAGCGCATGCCGACTATATAAAAGACGTACATTCTTTCATGTCCCTCCGCTCAAACAAAAGGGGACAGAATAAAGACATGTCTGCATTAGTGTCGCTTCCTGACGACTGGAGGGAAAATGAAAGATAAAAAAAAAAAAATGAATGTACCGTGCTGTTGATTCATAATGCTGTACTGCACCTCTTCCATTGATACAACATTTCAAGCCCCAGTGGTCCGGGATAAAAATAGACGACGAAGTGAATTGTGGGAGATTGAAAGGTCTGCTGCACTTGTCATCCGTAACGTCTTTGGCCGTCTATTATCTGCTGACATTAATATAATAAACCTCAGCGAATTAAATGAGGGCATACTAAAGATGTAGGTTATATAAGAAAATAACCTGAATGAATGCACGTTTTTCATCAGAACATTTCCGGTGTTTAAAGCCTGGCTTAAGCACGTAGAAAATGAGGTAATGCATGGCTGTTTCTCTATCCCCTGTAGATGTAGTTGTTTGGCAGCTGAACGCTGTAGGAGCTTTAACAGTCGGGAGAACAAACAAAGTAACACTAACCGCTGTTTTCACTTAGTTTACTACGTGGCTGAGCAAAAAATGGCACCGCAGCAGTTTCAGACCTCAAAAATCAATATCATAATTTTCTTTGCACTCTCCATTACTCTTAGAAACCCGGAGAGACGGCTGATACCACGTAGTAGGAATTTGTACCCAGCGATCACCTCTGCTCCCGTCTGTGAAGCCTTATAATTCACCCTAAACAAGGTGAGCAGCTGTCAATCAAAGCTCTACGCCTCTGACAAGAAGCTCGTTGCCTCTCCTGCTGATCTTTGCTTCTACTGTATTTGACTGTGAGTACCGATAATTGCCCCTGTAATCACCACGGAAACCAGACATTAAAAAGATTTATGGCCTCCGACACAAGAGACGATGAAAACAAATAAGAGACAACGTAATTACTTTAATGTAGATGGAGGTGTGCGAATTTAACTGTGTAGAGAAAATAAGCACCATTCATGTGAAGTCATTACCACACACACGCAAATCACATTCCCCTCATGTCCATATTCAATAATTGGACATTTAAATCTTGACAGGTGTAATTTATATTGGGTTTCTTTCCAATCTAGAGGTGGCTTGTTACTATGGTGATACACACACAGGCTCACATTCTTCTTTTCTATGCAAATGAGGTCTGACTTGAAAGGAAACGCTTCAAATTGGTCCATTTAATAAACTAGACGAATGCCCTTCAATGTATTCGCTTACACGGGAAGAATCTAGAAGCGGCGGTTATCGCACCAAAGACGGAAATCACAGTTTACATACATTACCTGCTGAAAGTCTTTGATTCTTTGTATAAATGTATGAGAGATCATTCAGACTAGGGCTGTCAGTCACTTAAAATATTTAATTGTGATTGATCACATGATTGTCCATAGCTAATCACATTTTTTATCTGTTGTACCTTAAAAAATGTACCTTAAAAGAGAGATTTGTCAAGTATTTAATACTCTTATCAACATGGGAGTGAGCAAATATGATTGCTTTATGCAAATTTATGTATATATGTATTATTGGAACTCAATTAACACAAAACAATGACAAATATTGTATGGAAACCCTCGCAGGTGCTGCGTATAGCATTAAAAAATCATAACGTGGCAAACTGCAGCCCAACAGGCAACAACAGCTGTCAGTGTGTCAGTGTGCTGACTTGACTATGACTTGCCCCAAACTGCATGTGATTATCATAAAGTGGGCATGTCTGTAAAGGGGACAGACTCGTGGGTACCCATAGAACCCATTTTCATTCACATATCTTGAGGTCAGAGATCAAGGGACCCCTTTGAAAATGGCCATGCCAGTTTTTCTTCACCAAAATTTAGTGCAAGTTTGGAGCTTTATTTGGCTTTATTATTGAGCTAGTATGACATGGTTATACTACCATGGTTATACTACCAATTATTATACCAATGGATTCCTTAGGTTTTTTAGTTTCATATGATACCAGTATCTTCACTCTAGCTTCAAAACTGAGCCCGCAAGTTGCGTTAATGTGTGAAAGAAATTCGTGACATTAAAAAATTAATTTGCTTTAACGCGTTATTATCACAGCCCGAGTTCTGACCCAAACTACAACCTACAGTATTTTTCCAGCTTGGGTTGCATACCATTTTATCCTATTAGAAAGTAGGTGGAATGAAAAAAAGCCACATGCTTGAATGTCATCAGGCTGTAGAGCCATCAGTGGCACAATCACCTGAGGCTAATTTCCACCATTTTGTCAACAGCAA
>CAKALG010017083.1:0-20109 GCA_916700815.1 Helicolenus hilgendorfi | reverse complement strand
TGGCCGGCAAAGCTGATGCTATATTAAGGGTTTGATGAGAAATCTCTTGGTATAGGCGTGCTGTGCCACAATGCAGCATAGTTCTATTAGACGTAAGGATACCACAGCTAGAAAGTCTATTCCCATTAACGGTGTTGGCCACTTCAGTCCCTGTGCATGTGTTGTTAAGCTACAAGGAGATACTCTAGCTGTGGTGCTCATAAGAGCTCAGCTAAATGTTAAATGGCCTGCATGTTGAACACTGCCAGCATCACCTCTGTGTTCGCTCGGCAGTAGTGAGCCACCACATAAAGAAAATTGCAGCTGGGGAACAGGCAATTCCCATTTGTCATGGACAGGAGTCAGCTGTCTAATAGCTAGGTTGTAGATTGTTGTGGGTGGCAAGTGGGGGTGACCTCAAAGTCAATTTCTCTCCAGATGTCTAAATTCTATTGACACTTGATTTAACACAATTTTGCCATCTTCTCTACACTGTTATATACAGTGTTATATGTATCACTCTTCCAACACACAGCATCTCTATAAATTACTGTGCATCTCTGCATGAGATAAGACAGTTTGTTAGTCTGGAGTGAATGATGAATGTAATTTTCAAGCACTCTATCAGCACAACATGGAATACATATTATGTGTAACCGCATTATACTATATGTTAGGGCCTCAGAATTCAACTCCTTATGTGCTGTTTTGTGACCAATTATGGTTCTGTAAATAATTACAGTATGGTTAGTCATTTGGGTTTTCCTCCCTTTCCTTCTTTCCTGTTTAGTAATAGTAGTAGTAGTAGTAGTAGTAGTAGTAGTAAATTAATAGCTAAAGTCCAAGTGCTTTAAGATGGATAATTACCTCTGCATGTATTTTCCATCAGCTGAAAACAAGAAAAAATGACATTTCAAATAGTGTGAAAAACTCACCCACATTTTGAAACTCCAGCAGCCACAAAATACATGTATTATAAGAACAATCTTAAGGTTATGGAAAATGGTTGACCTGAACTTGCGTATCGAGTTTATTGTCTCATGACTGCTGAACCTGACTGTGGAGAGATCCATAAAGGGCTAAATACTAACCAGGCCCCAGGCGGTGGGGTCAGAATATTGCCCCACTTTGGTGGGTCTTGACCTTGGCAAGCCAGATAAATCAAGCCTAAGGCTTGAGTGGTCCTTTTTTCCCATCCTCATGACTGCCTGACAGGAACCCTTGACCCCTGGCCACTGTGGTCTTTCGTTCTGCTGTCCACTACATAAGTACGTTTAGCTGTGCTGAATACCTTGTTGTCAGTTTGGATCTATCCCTCTACAGGGCAGGAAAAAAAATGTACAGCCATGTTTAGGAGAGAAAGTAAGTTGTGATAAGCTATCAAGGATTTCTGCATGGCCAACTTTTGATTTAAACTCATGCATAGGGGCAATATACAAAAGCACCAACTGCCTTGATAATATTTTCAATACCAATTTTAGCAAAGGCTGTATTTAACTATGCCTTAGAAGTAGGGCTGGGTATTGTTTAAGAAATGACGATGCCAATATCAACACCAGTAGAGGACTTCATGCGATATCCATCATGTGAATGTCAGCTGTATGTGTGTCCGACTGGCTAGCTCATGGAGCCACTCCACTCAAATTGCTCCCAAAAAAAGACAAGCTGCATTGTATTTTAATAAGGGTTGTAGCCTACAGAATGTCTTTTTTATTATTATTTTATAAGTCCTCTTTCTTTAATAAATATAACTTGTCAGTTTCGTTTGATTGCTGCTGGACTGCCCATTAATACAGGTGCATCCGATGCGCAGTAAACATTTTTTGAAAGGCTAAACGCCAACAAATAGGGATTGAAGCAGAATCTTTCTTTACATAAAAACATGTTGTGAGTTTTGGAAATGATTACCTCTATCTTTTTCAAAAACTGTTGACTTTTGGACTTTACAGTGCTCTGGAGTTCTTGTAAATGTTTGGATAACACAAGTCTGAAACAGTGTTACGCAGCCGCTGTACGCAATAGACAGGTACATTCTAGGTCGGGCTTGCTTAGGCATGTTTCAAACTCACAATGTGAGCCGTCCTGGAGCGAAATTGGAGCAGGATGGAGCAGGAGATAAGATAATATCATTTGACTGGAGAAGTTTTGATACTACTCTGTACTATTTTGGTTGATACCACAAAAGATATTGAGTACCGATACCCATCCCTACTTGGAAGTAATATCAAGTATTTCCGTGTGTTTCAGGAGTGGACCGATTCAGTGATGACATTGAGGAGATGATTGGCCAGCGACCAGGCAGGTACTGGAGGCTTTGCTGGAAGTTTGTCAGCCCCTGCTTCCTCCTGGTGAGTCTGTGCACAGACGTTTTGTACATTAGAACCCAAACCAAGACAAGTTCGAAATAAATAGCAGGATGAAACTACTCAGATTGAGTTTAACCTCAACACGTACAAAGTGACAGCCAAACAAAAATCACAATTTTGTTTTCATCATGACTCCAGTCTTCGTTGTATCCAACAATCCATCACCCACCCCTACCCCAACAACTTTTTTCGGTCGGTAAACATACACAGCTACTGTATATCTTTGGTACAAAAGAAGACCCATCGTAAGCTTCATTCTTACTCGATGCCTGAACTACTTTGGCCAAAAGATACATTTTGGAAAACACTCCTTGTCCACACAAGACACATAGACAGGTTCAAGAAAAGAACGTCAATCATTGATTTGAGGGAAGGAGAGGATCTAAGGTAAGATTCAGAATTATGACAATCACTCTTTGTTTGTGCCTGTTTATGCTGGTATTTTTGTTATGTATTTTCCTGTGAGGCTGAGAGGTGTGATACGATGATAATTGGAACACATGGCTTGGCATTCAACACACCCACCACTTCTTAACATTTACTGCAGATAGTTTTAATGGTTTGACAACAGAAATATTGACACTATGTTTTACTGCTAGTAGAATATATCCTGTAGTAGAAAATTACAAAATTCTAAGAGGACATGAAATTAACAGTGAATCGTTTGAACTGATACCGCCTCAGGTATGCTGCATTCAAATCATTTTCTTCCATAGTTTGTGGTGGTGGTGAGCTTTGCCACGTTCAACCCTCCAAACTACGGCACCTACTTCTTTCCTCCGTGGGCTAACCTGGTGGGGTGGTGTCTGGCCATTTCCTCAATGTCCATGGTGCCTCTCTACGCCATGTACAAACTCTGCACACTGCCTGGAAAGTTTTGCGACGTAAGTCAGAGCTTCTTGACAAAAATGGAGTAGAGAGAGGGGGGAATGACTTATTGTATTTTCTCGCATAAATGTTGATCTTTTATCTCTAATAAGATTTGTCTTGCCAGATACCTTTCATTAAATATCAAGTATTCTTTTTAATTATTTCTTTTTAACTTTTAAAACGATGTGAATTTAACTTTTCCCTTTCTCCTGAAACAGAGACTGGCTTACGCCATCACCCCAGAGACAGAGCATCATTTAGTAGACAACGGGGAGGTTCGGCAGTTTACAGTAAGTGCTTACCTAATTATAATTTATTTTTAGGTGGATGCTGTTAGCACCCAGGTGTCAGTAGACCACAATATTATTTGCACCTGGGGCCGAAATAGCCAATATGGCTCTTTACACCCAGGTGTATATAGAATGGCAGAGACAAGCACCCAGGTGTCCGTAGCAAACAATGCTATTTGCACCCGACCCAGGCACACATTACATACTGTATGTGTATATGTACTGTGTGTATTTTTCCTAAACCTAACTAAGTAGTTTTGTTGACTAAACCTTATCAACTAGTTTTGTTGCCCAAACCTAACCAAACTGCAACTGAAAACTGAAAATAATCATTTAAAAAACAGAAAATAATATGTCAACTATGTGAAAAATAGGCTTCTCAGGGGAATGAAAAACCCTATTCTCCAGAGTGAAAGTCCTGAGTTTGACCCATTCATCCAGAACAACCTACTCCTTGCATGTACTTTGTCGCTCTTTATAGCTCTACTACTATTACCAGGTGTAAATAGCCGAATAGCTGCCGTGTGACTATTCTCACCCAGGTGCAAATAGACACTTATTTTTATTTTATCCTCATAATTGTTTATTGCTTGCATGTCTGCAGGTTTTGGGCCAATATTCAAATAAATGATATTACTGATTTTTAGCCTTTTTTTCAATTAAATAGTAGAATAATACTGTGTTTTATTTCATGAACATATTCCATTTCCCCCAACAGCTGCATCACTGGTTGGTGGTCTGAAAAGTACACAGAGAGAGAGAGAGAGAGATAAAGAGAGTGAAAGAGTGAGAGAGAGATGATGAGAGTATGGACATTGGGTGGATGAATGCATGCACAGCAAAGGTCTGAAAAACTAAGAAGAAGAAAGAAATAGCCATTCAAATCGATGACGATGGTGGTGGTGGTGGTGGTGGGAGCAGTTTAGAAGTGCCGACAAAAAACCCATAGACATTGTAGTGTGCTTTAATTTCAACAGTGGGTGTGTGAAGCTGTGCATTGACCCTGTCCACCATTGTGTTGACACTGGTGAATGGGATTCAGTCAAACACGCAATGTGGTGTTCCGACTGCTTCTTCCATAAATACAAAACTCTTCCTGAATGGAATTGGAATGGGATTTCATTTGACATAAGATGCACAATAAAAATATGACATATTTTGTCTATGTTTATGGAAAAGTTTATTGGATTGTTTTTGGAAATAACATTTTTTTTTTTAAAGATAATGTATACTTATTCTATATTTTCTCAGTCAATTATTGTCAAGCAGTAGGTGTCATTTTTTTTAGTATTTATTTTTCAATTTGTCATTCTGAATCAAAATAATTAACAATATACATACAAATGACTAACATTTGTATTTGATGATTCACAAAAAAAAGCAGTCAGACATGTAATGGATGCCACAGGTTTCACTGAATTCCAGTCCATGTCTTGTTTGTTAAATTTATTTATTTATTTACCTGCTCTTTTGAAAGACTGTTATAATACACACAATTCCTACAGACTTTGAGAAAAATGCACATTTTTGTGTTTACATCAAAACAATGTGCAGGAAATACCAGTTGCTACATCAATAGACCAAAATAACACAATTTAAATAAACTAAAAACAATGTCAGATTTCTTCATAAATAGTATAATATACTATACATACATACATACTATACTATACATTGGATGGACCAATAAAAACTCAATCGTGCCAAGTACTGGTGTCAAGTGTTGGTTAATGGTAACATAGTCATTTCATCACATGGGTTAATACTGTATATTCTAAAAACATGAATAACTTAGTTTAAACAGCTTTCCCGAAGCCCTATCAGCCTAAAAATAAGTGAACAAACACTTTTCTGTTCTAAACTTCTCAACTTTCAAATAATTGTCACTGACACTCTGACAAAAATAACATCAGCCACACTGCTGATTTAATCAACCAAAGAAAAAAATCATTTTCTTTCATTTTAATCAATAGACCACTTGATTGTTAACTTTATCGTACCGGGTCAATCTCTCTTCCCCATGTTAACAAATTAGTGCCAATGCACATTTCATTTTAGTTTAGTTGAACATTAGTTCTGTGTTTTTATCCCCATAAAGTTCCAGGTGGTGATTTGAAAGCTATGACTGTCACATTTCCAGAAAGCATAAAGCTTTAATTTCACCGTTTACAGAATCGTATTAAATGTTTCAAGACTGTTTAAAAGCTGCTTTTTATTGAACTGCAAATGAATAGTGTGTAATGTAATATATGACGTAATTTAAGTTATATATCTGTGTAAGTAAATGTAATGTAGAGGGGCTTGTATTGTATTGTACTGTATGATATTGAATAACAAGACCAACAAGATTATATATATATATATATGGATTATTGCTTTGTTACTGTGAAGTTGATACATGTTAGCCTTAAGGATCTTGATGAGAATTATCCATATCCATAAAAAAATCCATGTAAACTTTCTTCTCATGAACTTTTTCTGTTAAATCGGAGACCATAAAACATTTTTCAAACGGGTCAGCGATGACTTGTTGTCACCTTGTGGTACATGTAACACACTGAAGGGTTAATTATGTCCCAAATTGTATGCCTGTGCTGCTGTACTGTGCCTTGTGGTGTTTCTGACCGTATGACTTTGTTTTGTACTGTCGAATAAAGTCTAATTAATTAAATTGTTACATGTAAAATGTCCCTCTCTGTTTTGCCCTTTTCTTTCTTTTATTTTGTGATTCAATTACAACTCTCTTTGCCACTTTTTCCCCTTTCTCTCTGGCACTGCTGTGGTTTTATAGAAGGTCAGACGGGGACACATATAAAACATTAAGCCAACAAGACTAAATGACCACTCGTGTTTTCTCGTGGGGGGTACATTTCATCTTACCTTGCACGGCAGCTGGATTCTCGTGATGTCACATTATAATGTGAGAATCGCGGGATCACATATCACATGAAAATCCATCTTATCAGGTTTCAAGTAATGTGTTTGTGTCCGGCAAGCCAGATCATGGACCAATCAGTGTCATGTCAAGAGCTATTGGCAGCTAGGGGCGTGGCTTAAAGGTGTGTGATGACACAGAGATGGGACTGTTAGTTTTCTAAACAACAATGGCAGCTCCTGAAGAGTTTAGCATAGATACTGCAATAGCATCAGTTATACGTATCAGAACCGGAGAGTATTTCTTCATTGAAAGAAGAGCAACAAATTTAAGGCATTGAAGGCTTTTCTCGATGGAAAAGATATTTTCGCTCTTCTCCCGACTGGCTTTGGCAACAGTTTGATTGACAGATAGTTTATCCAATCACCTGCCAAAGTTCCTGTCCTTTTCCAAACAGTTTCTTATGACGACTTCTCAAATGGTTCTGAGCACAAACCATCTGGCGGGTCAGGTTACATTTCATCACTATTCTAACATTTTGGCGATTATGAGGAGCTCGTTTCCCAAATGGAAACAAATCTCAGATTTCTTAGTTAAAACTGCATTTGACATTTTAACTGCACATTCATACACAATGGTAGAGGTAGAGCAGGTCGTCCACCAATCTGGAGGTCGGCGGTTCGATACCCGGCTCCTCCTGTCACATGTCAAAGTGTCCTTGAGCAGGACACTTTGACAATGCGAAGTGCCATCGGTGTGTGAATCAGTATTTAGATTAGATCCTCATGGGCAGGTTGGCACCTGAATGGGCGTATGAATGTGTGTGTGAATGGGTGAATGCTGACATGTAGTGTAGAGCGCTTTGAGTGGTCGGAAGACTAGAAAAGCGCTATATAAATGCAAGTCCATTTACCATACACAACCCTTTTCCCCCAGTTACTGAATGACATATTACGGCCTACTTCATTCTACCACTGTACTTACACAATTAGCAATCATCAGAGTTGTAAAATGCATGCTACAACATGTTCCGTTCAGTAGAAGCTGTAAAAAATCTACTCACTGTCTTTAACGCTCTTCATCACTTGCAATGTGAAAAATATATACAGATTAATGGTCCATTATAATATCGTGTTCAATATTCCAAAATGAGAGATTGGTCGTGTAACCTCCAAACAGATCTATATACTTGCCTTCCATCCAAGCAGAGAAATCACAAGTAGGGAAACATGAGGACAGTCCTAATGGAGAGAAGAATACCTATAATTGTTGTGAGCTTTTTTGAGATTGGTCAGCATGACCCGGAATCAGCAGTGTTCATTACAGTAACCAGAAAGTCAAAACACACTGTCTCAGGGACAACCGGCACAGATAGAGGACCCGATATCCACAGCAGACAACATTTGGGGATGATTACTGTCTAAAAAGCTTTCGGATATATTGACATCTTTTCTAATCAGTGTGTGGCCTGACCATCATTCTTGAGTTTTTTTGTGAGGTTCATACACTATTGACCTTTTTCAAAAGGAACCGGTCATATTTATTTTTGGGAGGACAATCGAGCCTCCTGTTGTGCGTGTAGGTGTAGTGTCCTATAATTTTAGTCTTGCTCAGTAGCTACCTATTATAGTTTTTTTTTTTTATTGAACGCTTAAAAGAGGAAAAGACAGAAATAAATATTTTGTGGATGAACTGCGTCATCTTTCAGCCTATTTCATCCCCGACCGAGCGCAAAATCCCCCCTGCACCATTATGTCCGTGTGTGACCAATGTTTGATTGATATGCTCACAGTATCCTAAAACAGACTGCAGCTGAAGAGGGAATTCTTACTGCAACAGATACACATATTTGTATTTAATTTATTAATGAGAGAGGTTTTAAATGTAAATATTCACTTTGTAATTGTTCTGTGTAATCCACAGTAATTACCCACTCAGCATGTCTCTAATGTTGGCACGCTATATAGCTGTCGTAGAAGAGATCAGATGAGCTGAAAATTGCACATTAGCATTAAGATACATTCATAAATTCAGACCTGATTGAATATATATGACTTACTCTAACTACTTTAACCTGTTGATGTAACCCATATCATATCTGTCATGCTTCTTACATTTAATATGACATTAAGGAGGTCCTTAATTAATCTAAATGTGTGTTTTTGTGATGCCACCTTTCCTCCATGTTGCCACTGGTAAAGGGCTCTGTCAGATGTAAGCTGTGTGGTTTTCCAAACGTTGTCAACCCAGGACAATCGCAAAGCAATTTTTGCCGAGCAAGGATCAGGTTTAAAAGGTGCCATTATCACATCCAATAAACAACAGCAATTATGTATAATTTCATGTCTTGCCACAGAAACTGAAAGGATATACACATGGAGAGGTGCAGGAAAATGGGATTTCCTTATTTAGAGGTGCACTGCCCTATATGATATTGGGTTTGTCTGAACTTTGGTCGGGTTTCCATCCAAATGTAGTGCAAATTTTCATAAAGTTCGGGAAAAGAAAATGCAAATTTAATCGTTTCCTTGCAGATATTAGGAGTTGGAGATAAGCAGTGTGTGGCGTTAATTCTCCAGTCAGGTGAATTTATTGCAGAAGAAGAGGGCGTAACGAGGTGACGTAATTAAAAGAGCAGTCTCCTCATTGGTGCACACAGATATGATGTTTTTGTCTGCCGTCGTTTTTCATCTTTCCGGTGTGGAAGCCTCAGTTTGTTTAAGTCACATGCTTCATGTACATCATGAATAGATCGCCAAGTGTGTTTCTCGCATTTTCATTTTGAACTTAACATATGTAGAGTCGGAGGAAACCTTTAAAAAGCAGCTCTAGACCCATTTATTAAGACTTGCTTTTATTTACTTTCTCATTTAATCATTAACTTTGTTTTTAGCATGTTGCTTTATGTCTGCATTTCATGCCTGTTGCTCTGTCTTTTATGTATTTATTCATTAATTTAATTATTTTTGTCTTTTATTGTGAAGCACTTTGTTACATCTTAACTTATTTTCTCTCTAGGTACTGTAAACTTAGATAAGCATGTAATTTGAGACAGGACGGCAAGAGAGCTCCAAAACGTAATTTCAACTTCATGAAACTGTATTTGATCTGAGTTATGCTTTATTTGGAATTTTCACAAAATCTGTGCATTTGTACGTGTACTTGTGAGAACCAATTTTAGACCTTGAGAGTGAGGACATTTTTGGAAAGGCAGGACATTTTGCCTGGTCCCCACCTTCGGACAGACTTTCAAAGTTCTGTTTGAGGGTGCAGACTTGGTTTTATGCTCCAGGTTAGGCTATGTAAGGGGTGGGGTCAGGCATTTAGTTGTGATGAATAAGGTTACAGTAAGGGGCTTGTAGGGAATGCATTATGTCAATGAGGGTCCTCACAAGTATTGAAGTACAGGGTTGTGTGTGTTGCCCCAGTGTAAGGCTTGTTTTTTGTTGTACACTGCCCTCTACTGACAAAATACCTGCACTACACATCACTCCTTTAGAATAGTTTTGCAGTCACCATCCCATCATAACAGTCACCAAGTTCATGCCACACTCCAGATGCCAAATGAGAACAATCTTATCTTTGCCAGAGATGAGAATGTTTCTCCAGCTAAGGGGGAATAATCAAAGATCAATCAAGTCAGGATCTGTAAATGAATCTTAACATACATCCTTTATTTCTCTTTGACTGGGGGTTTTGAAAATCCCTATGCAAAACATAAAGTTCCACACTTTAATCAAAAACTGCATTCAGTAAGCATTAAAATACCAAAAGTCCAACAGAAAACACAACATATACAATTAAATCTAATTCCTAAAAAGGATGCAGAAGAAAACTACTCGCCCAAAGCAATCTTTAAAGCCTCTTTCTTTAGTATTACAAGAGAAATTATAATTACATAATTGTAGTGCCTTTATATAACATAACTGATCTATCTTGAACCTACATGATTTACATGTCAACCTCTGCCACCCCATGTTTCAACCACTCTGTAGAAACAGACTAAAAATACAAAATATACCCTGAGCCTCATCAACAGTATCTTATGCACAATCATAAATCCAGTATTCCATTTCTGTTGGCCATCTCTTAACTTCATGTAGTGTCTTTAAGTTAACTCCTTCTAAACGTCTACATATTGTTGCCAATTTGCTGTTGTATATAAACTAGGGAAAAAAAGTTCAGAAACTTGTGTTTGGTCGATTATTTATCTGCTTTTACAATGCTAATTGGCATTGTATTTTACATCGTTGGAAAGCCTGTTTATTTACCTTCACAATGATGTCCAACTTGTAAGGATCATGCATTTGTAGGATGAGCTGCACAGCTGATTATGTGGGTAGAGCCCAAGAAAAAATTGCCAAAATGCTCGGCCAATGGTAAACAGTGTATTCTCCTGTATTTATTTCTGATATTTAAGCATACAATCAACACTTCAGTATAATTTATCTGCAGCTACTCCCCTGCTGAACACCTATCTAATTCTAGCACACTATTATAAAACAGCACCATCATGTGTTCTCAAGAGAGAATCACATCTAAAGAAGTTGAACTACAGGTGGAAGCAGCTGTACAATGTAGGCGACTGTATTGCTGCTGACAGAGCTACTGTTAGGTTACAACAAGCCAGATGATTAGAACACATCCTGTATAATATATTACTACATCTAGTGACTGGCCTTTATTGTTGGCTTCCTCACCAAACACGTCCCAGTAGAGCAGTAATTCTGCTGCTGCTGATGGTGAATGAGGAGGGAAAGAAGTAAAAAAGATGTTCTGGTGATGATTTGCCTTCTGACACAATATACAGCAACTGACAAAACAGACATTCACACACTGGTAGCTTTGCCACAACTATTACATGGTGCATGTATGAATAAATATATAATATTTCATGGGGAAATATTCACATATCCTGGGAACCGGAGTTAAAAAAAAAGTGTCTTCCAATTACTTTTTTTGTGATTTCCTTCCTATTTAGGGTTAAAAGAGAATCTTAACGATTTAGGCTTGTTAAACGTTATTTTTATTGTCCACTGTAGTGGACTACAGGACTATTTTGGTGTGAAAAGACTAAAAAATGAACAGATTATGGCTGCAGAGTGATATGAAACCAAGAATACATTCAAATTGTTTAAAAAAAAAAACACACATGCCATATCACTGGAAAGCCCAGGATGTCCTCTTTACAATACAAAAGGGGTAGATAGAGTAAGTCAAAAGAGTAAGAGGATATGTACGTGGACAAAATGTCCACTACAGAGGACACATGTCAATGGGCTAGGTCACAGGAGGATATATTGACACTGGTGAAATTGGATAAACAATAACTAATTAATCCAAATGTTTGTATTATGAATAGGCCTACATTTGGCTTTTAATTGCTGTGACAGGAAAGGGTGCCACTTGACAATAAATGTGCAAAAAAAGGACATGGAGTTCTGAGCTCCTTGTTGTTACGCAACACAATTATAGTACACAGAACAAACATGTTTTCTGTACCACTTTGTGGGATGTCACCGCCGGGTGTCCAATTGGTCTCTTGATGCCCAATTAACTTTCTCACATGTCTTGTTGGAGAGTTTTTTTTACAGCGTTCAAGTCTTACAAATGTTTCCACTTTTCATTCCCTCTGCTCACAGAGCTGGTCTTTGCATCTTTGATTATGTTTCCTATACGAACTAGCAGTTTGCGCACACACTGTTAAGAATTTCCCAGTAAAATAACAGTAAAGAACTGGCAGCAGGGTTGCCTTTATGTTACTGTAAAATTAACATTATTATACTGTCACTGACATTTACAGCTTTGCACTGTTCATGAAAAATACAGTTTGAACTGTTTTTTTTTATTAATTTCACAGTATTTTACAGTTAATTTACTGTTTAAAGATACATTATATAGCTGTTTTTCACCTTTCTTTTACATTATCTTACTGATTTGTTTTAATGCACTATTTAGGTTGTATTTTTTACATACATTTTAAGAAACATTATTTTTTGCCTACATGAATAGACTTAGCAGGTTACAGACATAGGAATAGTCACACTAAATACAATTAAAGGAACTTGTTAGGAAAAAGGCTATAATAGACTTGTTGACACTGATCCAAAAATGTCTGTCTATAGCTGGCACAGAATGCAAACCATAACAACATGTGAGTGAAGAACAGAGCCAATTCACTGATTTTCCAATCATGTACAATGTACAAGCCTCACATGTGCAGATCAGGTCCCAGAATTAAAAAAAAATACTGCATGAAACTGTTACTGATGATACTTTAGACAGTTGATCAGCAGTAAAGTGATGTTTTTTAAGAATGCATTATAGTTCAGTTAAAGTAATTTAACAGGTTTTCTTTTGTATTAAAAGTAAAGCACTGTTTTTTAGCAATAACAGGTTAATACTGTTGAAATCATGCTGTAAATTAACAGCAATTGTTAACAGTGCATCTTTGATTATGTTTCCTATACGAACTGGCAGTTTGCATATGATAACATCTATTTCTCATCAGTTAATCAGTTGACTGACTACCTGTTGATTAAGGCTGTGTGGGAGAACAGCGTGTGTGTTTCCATAGATACATCCCAACAGATGAGCTCCCATGATACCCAGCCTACATCGGTTGAGAAACTACAGAGCGCCGTTTGGCTTTTACCATCACCTGCTGCGTAAAGCGGTGCGCACAAGAAGCGGATATATGCGCTCTTTCCTCTGCTTCTGCAAAATCTTATATGGATAGTTGACATTTTATAACGCCAGTTCCATGCATGTGCTCTTTGTTTTTATTCAGTAACCTCATTCAACTCTGTGAGTACAGCCTTTAGCCCCTAAAAACGCCTCCAACGCGTCCAAACTGCAAACTGTCCTCATCGGAGACCTGCGTGCCGCGTTCAACCCTCAACATTTGGCCGGCATGGAGCAGCTCTAATGTCATTATAATGGCCTATAAGCTTTTGTCTCGCAGTTGGGATCAACCCGTTGTAAGTTTATTATAACAAAGATCTTTCTCTGTCTCTGTTGCGCGTCAGCCTGCTTCCTTTTTACGCACGATGAGCTCGGAGAAGCCCAACTTTCTGTCACAGCCCGTCGTGAAGAACATTTTCATGTACCGAAACGGCGACCCTTACTACGAGGCTCGCCGCATCGTGATCAACCAAAAGAGGGTGTCCAACTTTGAGACTTTGCTGAGAGAGGTGACCGGAGGGATACAAGCTCCGTTTGGAGCCGTGAGGAACATCTACACACCCAGAGGAGGCCACAAGGTGGACTGTCTGGACAGCCTGCAGAGCGGAGAGCAGTACGTCGCTGCTGGGAGGGAGAGATTCAGGAAACTGGAGTAAGTCACGTTTTGGCACATTTGTATTTTTATTTTTATTTTTTATTTATTTTTTTATTGCAAGACAAAAGACAATACATTAACACATTAATATACATGAGTGCGTAAATACTGGTGTTTTTACATCCCAGGTTTAACCCACTTAGCAGAAGACTACGACCTGCAGGAAGGCATGCTGGTCAGTTGTAGGTTAATTACTGTTATTGGAGGTAATTAAAATCCACTGCACAAATGTACTATCTGGGTTCCACAGTCAATGTTGTCATTCAGCCATTCAGTAATCGTTTTGGGTCCTGTTTTATATATTATATTTAGCTTACAAATGTTGTTGTTGTTGTTGTGGGTCACTATGTTTTATCTATGTTTTTATGTACAAGCTGCTCCAAACCAATTGCCCCTAGAGGGATTAATAAAGTTTTTTGAATTGAATTGAATTGAATTCAGAAAACTGGAGTAAGTCACGTTTGGCATATTTTAATTTTTAATTTTTATTGCAAGACAAAAGACAATACATTAACACAACAACAAGAGGAGGACACGAACAGTGAAGACAGGCCAGTTAGCACATTTCTGTGTGTGTGTGTGTGTGTGTGTGTGTGTGTGTGTGTGTGTGTGCGTGCGTATGAGCATGTGCCTTGGGGTGGATACATGGAGAGAGGAGAGGTTAAAAAAAATAATAATGATAATATTTATATACATACATATACATACAGCATATACACAAATAAATACACAAATAAAAAAATACAAATACATTTATTTTGGCATATGTAATAACAATTAATAACTATGTTCACATAGGTTTCTCACAATGACTAAATAATATACATGTGTGCGTAAATACTGGTGTTTTAGATATACCAGGTTTAACCCACTTAGCAGTTCCACAGGCAATGTTGTCATTCAGCCATTTGTCTACATTCATACTGTTAAAGTATGAATATAGTGTGATGGGATTTTCTATTAATTCATCTCTCCTTGGTAGGGTCAGAGTGTTTCTCAGAGTGTCCCTCTGTTGACATTATTGGGTTGGAGTCCTGTCTAGGAGAGCCACCGTTATCTGTACAGCTGTGTCTGTAGTAGGGACCATAGAGCCAGTCCCTGGGAACCAGGGTTCAGAGATGCCAGAGGAACCGAGTAAGTCCGAGGGTAAAACACTGAGCACCAGGGAGGAAGGGCAGAGTTGTGAGGCCTTCATGCAGAGAGCACCTCAATGGTGGAAGACCTGACAATTGCTCCTTGATCAAGCTTCAACAAACCTTCTGTGTAAGACATCAACAGCTTTGAGGGCCTCTTCCTTCCTATTGAGTTAACTTGTGTATCAGAAATTCCACCAGAACTAGTAAGACTCTTAAAAGTTTATGTGACTCAACAGTTTTTTGCCCCCGTGCTGAGTCATAGCATGAGGCAGATGAGGTCAACACTCCAGCTCCTCCAGTGTGCTCTGCTACATGGCCTAAAAATAAGTGGACTTATACTGCAGTTAATGAGATTTGTGCAGCGAGTTATTCATAGGATGCAGTGGTGAAGCAGCTAAGTGGGAAGGTATTCTGGAGCCATGATGACGTTTGTGTACTGTTACTATACTCCTTGACATTTTATTTTATTTTTTTTTAAATACAATGTGGGTACTGTATCTGCTGCAGAACATAATGCACTTGCGTAGTCATCATCCTGTTGTCCCCACTCACTGCTGCATACCACACTGTTGCTTCCATACCCAGAGGAATCAGATCTAATTCTAAGAGATGATGAATACATGAATGATTCACCAACCACCCATTTTCTTGCAGTAAAGTTTGTTTGTACTTATTATGCACAATGTGAAGCTACAAAACTAGGTAGTCTGCTTTAACGGACTAGTGCCTCACATATGTTGCATCTGGTCTAAAAGAGTTAAGAGGTATAGATATTACTTTTACCTGTGTTATGGAAGCACAGCTAGCAGCAAAGGAAACATTCACATCCCTCATCCATGGAATATAATAATACTTCTTAGTCTGTGAATTACAGAGTATCTCTATTAAATATCAGTGTGTTTAGTATGATTAATTCAGGCTAACGTGTCCTTATGTTTTGTATGTAGTTACCTACAGATTGGCTCGAGAAGGAAGAGGATGATGCAGACTCTTCCAATGCAGGTAAATTCTGGGGGGGTGGATTTATTGATTTGAGGGCCCCAGGCAAACATCGTCTATGGCTTTACTTTTCACCCTCTCTAACTGGAAATGTTGGTATTGACAATGGTAGAAGTAATTCTGTTAACTATCAATAGTAAAACTATTAATACGGCACAGTAAAAGTCCTGCATTCAAATGATTACTTCAAGTGAAGAGTGAAAGAGAGGTATCATCAGCATAATGAACTTCAATTTATTTATGCGCTTTCTATTCCAATATAATGCTGGATACTTTACTGGAAAATAATATATTTCAATTGTTATATTTGTGAGTAAAATCTGAATCTGCAACATTTCTCAATCAGGTAAATGTAGTACTACGATGTTTTACTCTGAAGTAAGTAGTATATGAGATGCATATTTTTAAGTGCTTTGCGGGCCTTTTGTAAGTTGTTTTGGGGTACAATGAGACAGAATAGTAACATGATTCAATATTTTTTTCATATCTAAATATCATAATAAATCTATAGCTGTTTGCGGCCCTTTTAGTTGGGGGTCCCAGGCAGTTGGCCACATTGCCTAACAGTAAAGTCTGCCCCTGAGTGCTGCTAAAGTATGCACACCTTCTTTCATTTTATCAGAAAGTCATTCGCGTGTCAAGTAAGTCAAGAAAGGTAAGTCCTTGTTAAATGCAGTAAAAAGTCTTAAGTAAAGTAGTGCAGTAGCTGTAGTGAATAGCAGTGTGTTCGCATATTTGCTTTAAAACCCCAGCCTTATGAAGATAGTTTCATCCAGATCAAATATGAGTAACCATTTTTTGTGTAACAGGAGAGATATGTAACAGAAAAGTATTTGTTAACACCTGGAATTCCCAATCTGTATAATCTTTGACATCATATAAACCCAATCTGCAGAGATGGAACCTGTTTACATAATT
Organism: Helicolenus hilgendorfi; assembly: GCA_916700815.1. Lineage (NCBI taxonomy): Eukaryota > Metazoa > Chordata > Actinopteri > Perciformes > Sebastidae > Helicolenus > Helicolenus hilgendorfi. The sequence goes on along the minus strand of CAKALG010017083.1, from coordinate 3,337 downwards.
TACATGGTCATGTCAATCACCCAGACATCCTTGGGGTGCTGTAAATCCCCACATGCTCTTGCCAGAGAAGATCCTCAAGTTCCACTCCACCTCCTGGTCCTTTAGTTTAAGCAGGAAGAAGCACTCACTTGCTAACTCAATCACGCACTGTGGACTGGACAACATCTCAACAGTGAGCCAGTGAAATCCAGTACGAGGATCCAGTACGAAAATAATGAATATCTTAATCATAGATGCATTGTTTAAATTGCTTTTACGTTATCGTATTATATTTTGTTACAGAGATTAATGGAACCCTTCACTGGCTATGTTTTGGAGGCATGGTTTCAGTTACAATATCCTTACTCGATCCAATTTTTCAACATTTGAACCTGCCAGTAAATGCAAGATACATGAGGATTTGATGAGGTCTAAAGGTTTTAGAAAGATCATTTAAGCAAGGTGTTATGTTTAGCATTCCCCCCTATTGTTCTCTGCGAAGAATCACTTTGTTGTTGTCTCAATGGCCATGCATTATTGATTTATGGATCATAATCATCCCTTCTTTCAATGCATCTTTAATCACCAGCTATGAAGTCACAGCCAAAACGAGAGCGGCTTAAAACCAAGTTCACGGGTGTTTTGTTTCTGTTTTGAGAGTCAACCGTAGGTCCTCTTTCCAAATAAGTTTTTTTTTTTCTTATAATGAAATTTATTCTAGCCCTATTGCAAAACTTTGACATGTTGATTTTAGACAGAAAACAATGGTCACATTGAAACACAAGGTCTTTGTCAGGTTACTCTAAACTATAAGTGTGCTGCCCATTTTTTTTCTTTGACTTTAACCTTTGTCTCTGGCCACATACTGTACAGCGTTTGCTGTGTGTGCACTGCCTCTCTCCACTGTTACATGTTAATCATACAAAGTGAATCTGTGTTCTTGATTTTGTCTTATCGCACACCACTATAAGCTCATTCATCACAGATAACCTCAAGGGCTTGTTGTTGCTGCTGTGATTGCGTGGCGAGCGTAAATGGAGCCAATTTAGTTTACAAGGACCCCGCTTCCCCCCCTCACTACCCCACTTAACCTGCCTGATTGTGTCGATTAATGATGAGGAGAACTCTTAGCCGGCCGGATGATTGGCAAGTTTGTTTCTTGTCCTTATTGATTTTGGAGCATTATAGGAAGGACTTATTATAGGAAGGTTACTGCTTCTGATGAACCATGGGGCTTATTATGACCCCAGCTTCAGTTTTCATTGCTCATACTAGATCTTCTATTCCATTTTACTTTGAAATGTGCTTCGTTGTTGCTCTATGTTTGATTAGGTGGGCTTGAGTGGACCCACTTCAAGCAGTGCTCAAACCGGCTGGTTCCAGTAAACAGTGATGTTGGTAGATTAATGGAGTGTTTAAGTGAGATGAGAATCATAGTGATTTCCACCACCAGTCCAGATGTAGTACCTTGTTATACACACAACTTCCATCATAAATCAGCACTGACCTTACTTATTCATTTAGCTGCATCTAGCATCTGCGGTCTCTAAATGGAATCGACTAGGTGTGAGATAGGGCTGTCCCGAATAACATTTTTTAGGCTTCAAAGCTTCGGTGAGAAATATTCTAAGGTATATGAAGCTTTGTGGTGCAGCGCAGAAGGCTGACATGTCCTTCTGTCTGTCTGTCTGTCTGTCTCCATCCCCCCTGTTTCAGTGCCCGGGACGGCGCCGCTGCCGCACTAGTGTACACTTTTACACACAACAAACAGCGATATCCGTCTTAGAATAATAATTCATGTTGAATATGACTAATGTTGTATGATTATTCCTTATTTCATGGGCAATTTTGGGATTTATACTTTATTATTACACACTAACTTACTGATTTGGAGGTCGATTACCATGGCAATGGTCGACGCTTCGAATCATTTGGGTCAGCCTTTATTATGGGAAGTGTATGAGCAGCATTGAAAGTAAATGGTATTTCCACTGTCTGGGTTTCCTGTTAAAGGTACATGCTTATAGCATCGATAGTAGAAAGTGATGCTTTCCGTCAAACATAATGTGTACGTGGACACTAAAATGCGCCGAGTGAACATTTCCTGCTGTATAATAAAATATCATGTGCTTATATAAAAATCATTGTTGATAGAAAAACAAATCTAATTCTTCTAATGGCTCCCTAGAGAGTGATCCATGCCTCGTCTTGCTCGTTTCTGTTTATTCCTGGCTTGGACTGGTTACTAGCTATGTGGTTTACACTCTAGTAGTCTCTATGGTTTGCAGTACACATAGGGGAAGTGAGATTGGATTTTTATTTAGAAAGCAGCGTTGATTATTTTGTCAATTATGTAAATTAAAATGCATTTTATCAATGATATTCTCTGTTAAGAACCTCGCTATAGTATTTTATGCTTCGTTACTGGTATATCTCTGAATGCGTCTCGCAAGTTTGTGAATTCTACTTCTGGCCTCTGTTGCCAGGGTGCACTCACAAGCCCCCAGGAGACTTTTAATATACCTCCTTCCTTATCTCTCTCGCTCTCTCTCTCTCTCTCAGAGGATCCGAATCTTAGTCTTAGAGTCACAGTGGGTTACCGGGCGTTATGGGACAGGACCTGCAGTGCTCACTCTTTGCAACCTCACAACCCCAAAGGATAACAGAGGGTTCATTCTTTTGCTGTCACAGAGATGAGAGACAGATTATTTTAGTGTGCACAATAGCTCTTTCTCATTGCCATCGGGGGTAAAGGCTTTCGATGCTACACAATCTTGTTTTTTTGTCCCATGCATTGAAATCTCTCACAGCAATAGGAGAAAAAATTGGATGGATTTTTAAATGAATACACATATTATTGTCTATGCTACATCAAACTGTTGTCAGTCTTTCTGGTTCTGATTCTCCAAGCAGCTCTGGCTCTAGAGGACGTATAGTATTAGCCCTGTTTACTGCTCTGACATGGGCGGCTGTATTAAGGAGCTTAAATGTTGTCCTTACCAACTCAATATTGACCCCAGTGTTAACGCTGGTCTCTAAAGCAAAAAGTCCCTAAAGTTTTGCACAGGACTGTTGTTCTGAGTCTCTACCGGGAAAAAAAAGAGCTATCCTTAAATCCCAACTGGACACACTGATCTGATAACAAGCTTTCAAAGCAGTCTTAGGTCCCCTGTTATATGTCACATATAGTGAATGAGCCAAGCCTTTTTTCCATGTACTTTTAGCTTCATTGTCCATACCAGATGTGTCTGTGTTCCAGCTAATCTTTAATGATCTCTGAGCTGCTGTTTGTTTGACACATTTTTCATTCCTCTTTTCCAGGCCAAACCACTGCCACCGAATCGAATCCTTGTGTCAG
>CAKALG010017080.1:0-12390 GCA_916700815.1 Helicolenus hilgendorfi | reverse complement strand
GTTCCGCCTGCTAACATGAGGAGGGGGGTTAGACAAGGGGGGATTGGGGGTGGACGAGCAGTAAACAGTGGGCTGAGCTTCTCTCCTTCAGCGCACAAAGGGGCTGAATTGTGTCGGGACTGGAGCACTTTTTAGAGTGGCCCTGCCATGGGGCCTGAATGAAACATCTGTGGAGGCTGAGCCCGAGGGAGAAAATGCTATTTTGCTGTTCAACCACACTGACAACCTGTTTTCTCTTTCTTTACCCCCCCATCCCATCCCATCCCACACCACCACCACCACCTCCCTTCACTGTTATTTCTCTCTTGGCCTTGTAAAACTATTCATACTGTATACTCACATTTGCCAAGCAAGTAACAGAGAAGCAACAGTAAATGAGAGAGAGAAAGAGAGAGAGAGAGAGAAAGAGAGAGAGAGAGAGAGAGAGAGAGAGAGAGAGATGACATGAAAGTTTGAATGAGGATACACTGAACTGGAACAGGATTTTTTTATATATTTTCCTCACATCCTTACGAACCTGCACAGGATTTTCAATTAATTTGAATCAAACAAATACGTTTGTTAAATTAAAACATATCGATCAATGAAACAGTCTGCACTGTCTGTTGATCAGTGGCGCCCAGATTTCAGTTTGCATTTGAAAGCCTGTCGACTTTTTGATGTCCATCTGATTCCAGCTGTGTACAACTCTGACATAGCTTATAATAAATAATATATAATATAAATGTTGAGTCCTGATGAGTTATATACAAAAATGTGTAAATAGGGTATCAGTTAGCAAGTGATAGAGTAACATTTTTACATGAAGACAGTGGAAAACATGCAGGGATAAAGTGACAAATGTGATACGAAATATAATTTCATGTTTTTTCCAGAATTTGATTGCAAATACTTAAAGCAACAGCGTGTAGCACTTGTGGGGATCTAATGGCAGAAATGGAATATAATATTAATGAGTATGTTTTCTTTAGTGTCTAATCACCTGAAAATAAGAATTGTTTCATGTTTTTGCGTTCGCCACCGTAGTTCTCCTACACGCTTAGCACACGGGAGATGTTTCAGTTGGTTGCAATCTGCAACCTCGCCACTAGATGGCGTTAAATTCTACACACTGCACCTTTAAAGGAAAATTCTGGTTTATCACATCGTAGCTCTTGTGTTTCTAGTTTTGGCCATCGTTTCTATTCACTGTGATAACAGAGAGACAGGGCAAGAAACAAGCGGTCAGTCAGGTTGTAAACAAGCCAACTATTTAGCCAGATCATCTAAACCACATTATTTGGAGGTAAAATCAAAAGTGAGTGTATCCAAAATGTTGTGATAATCCCTCGTGTGTGTGTGTGTGTGTGTACACAAGTACAGCAGGTATGGGAGGTCAAAGTTGAACCAGGATGTCAATCTGTAAGAATAAAATATATAATTTCATAATTTGACTTTGTTTTCTGTTCCAAATTAGCTTGGCTAACCTGAGGATTTGTTTAAACAACTATATGATAATCTGACATGTGTTTCTTGTCCCATCAAAATTTCAATGCAGTGATGTCGCAAAGTACAACCCCAGTGCTCTGCCTTAACTAATGCTTACCTCATTGATGGCCACAACTATGAAAATAAGTTCTTATACGCTGGAACTATCCTTTAATTCATGTGTGTGAGCTGCAGACAGCTAACGTCCTTTAATCAGATGACTACAGTGGCGTATGGAGGCTATAACGGGTGTCGAGTCCCTCCATCCATCAACATCACGAACCCCCCACACTCTGAGCCCTCCTTCCCGTCAGTCTTGCTCCACCATGTGCAGCTCAAAGAGAGGGACCACTGAGACATTTCAGTTTAATTGAAGGGGAAACAAAGATCCCTGCTTACTTCCTGGTCACCCATTTTCTTTAATCAATTTCCTCCCTTTGGTCCTGTATCATCTGTAATTACTTTCCCTTTCCCGCCCCTTGTGGGGTTCCTCCTGGAGCAAAGGTCCACATACACACACATGTAAGGACACACACATACTTATTGCTAACCCCCTACCGTAAGCAGGCAATACCTTCGGCATCAATACTCTTTGCCCCCCTTTGGCTCCTCCAGCCTGAACAATGGAGAAGGCCCACTGGCTCCAGAACCCCACCAAGCAACCCCTGACCCTGCCCACCTACTCGACTAAACCCCTACGCACGCACATACACACACACACACACACACACACACACACATACACACACACACACACACACACAGGTTCATGTGTTATGTACTCTTATATTCAAGTCGTAGACATTGTCACACACAGCTCACACGAGTCTGCAGTGAATGGGGCTGGGGGAAGAAGGAGAAGAAGAGGAGGGGAGGTAAGGGAAAAGGGGGAGTAGGGCCACTTTAAATACCAGCTCAGCTTGTAATCACTGGAGTTTGAACTCAGAAGACTTCTTATGCTAAGAGGTCAAGAAGCCAGAACACTCATTCGCTCCTTTCTTTCTTCCCTGCTGCCCTCTGTCACTCACTCCTCTCAATGGGTCCCTCTGATCCATAAGCTGGTTGGGTTGCGTACAGTGAAACCAGTGCTGATATCCTGAGGAAATCTTCCAGCAAAACAATGAGTGCGTTGTCTTCTAAGTGTTTTAAACACCAGTACAAGACAAATTCATCGTGGCACAAGCTCGATGTCCTCCTGCGCTCAAGTTACACAAAGTGAATCTTCTGCCAAATGGGAAATTTTCTGGAAGAACTGAGCTTCATTTGCAAATAGCTCCAAAGGGAATTCATTAAATGTAACCTACCTGCCAAAGGGAATATGCAGACAATGCCTATAAATATAACATCCAGTGTTGAACCCGCTGCTTTCCTCAGGACATTTTGTGTACATCTGGATGAAAATGCCCTCCAAATTATACACCTTTATTGGACTTCACATTTCCCAAATATGACCACCCAGAGCACGCAGCCCGTACCACCCACACACTATTGAGTGGATTTATCACTCCGCTGATGCCAGTGTGCTTGATGAATGAAAGCGGCTTACAGTATTGGCATCGTTACCTTGTTTGATGAGGAAGCGAAACATCAGAAACTATATAAATAGGTATTAGCCATGGGAATAGGAGAGGAAAGGTGTTGCCCACAGGCAACAATCGCAGTGCAAATGCCAAGAAAAGTGCTGGTGTAATATTGTAAAAAAAATATAGAGCTGAGGAGGAAATATTTGTGTGTGGTAAAGACGGGTCTGAAATTGGCCTCCAGTTAGTCAGCAGTGCAATGGGATACAGATAGGAGGTAAACAGAGGTGCCAGCCAGAGAATAGAGTGCTGCAACTAATGGTTATTTTAGCATTTAATGTTTTTATTATGTATTTGATTAATCTGGTAATTATTTAGTATTATAACTGTCAGGTCAGAAAATAGTGGAAAATGCCCATCACAGTTCCTCAGGGTCAAAGGTGAAGTCTTCAAATGTCTTGTTTTGTCCAACCAACAGTCCAAAACCCAAAGATATTCAATTTACAACAAACCTAAAAATCCTAACATTTGAGAAGTTGAAACCAACTTATGTTTGCCATTTTACTTGGTATTACCTTGATTAATTATCCAAATTGTTGTTGATACTTTTTCTGTTGATCAACTAATTGATTAAACGCCTAATTGTTTCAAAATTCTGATTATGTGATTTGTTTTAATAAAAAAGGCCAACATGGACAAAACGTCCTACGAGAACTATACTGTAGTTCTATACCAGCTGAGCAAACTTCATCTGCTGATGAGGGCAGTGTGATATGGTCGAAAGCTCCAAAATAAGTCGACCTTGAGTGGAGATTGTTTCATCAACTGCTGTTTCCAGGATCAAGAATGAACTTTTAAACTCAACTGATCGGTTGATCATCAACAAATTAGATATTAGTTAGTGATTCATTATTTATTCTTCATTTGAATAAAGTGAGGCTACTCCTGGTAGGAAAAGTGAAGCCAATGCTGAAGTACCTTAAACTTGCGTTCTTTCTAATAGCCAGCAGGGGGCGACTCCTCCAGTTGCAAAATGAAGTCTGATTGTATAGAAGTCTGAGAAAATGAGCCTACTTCTCACTTGATTTATTACCTCAGTAAACATTGTAAACATGAGTTTATGGTCTCAATCGCTAGTTTCAAGTCTTCTTCAATACAGCATGATGTTCATTTAGTCAATTATGGTCCCATTAGAGTCAAATGGACCATAAAGCAGGGTATGCTTTAGGGCGTGGCTACCTTGTGATTGACAGGTGTTACCACGGCGTTGTCCGGTCTGGGAGTTGTCCGTGTTTTAGTCTTACAACTTTAACCCTTCCACAGTGTGTTTTCAGTTTATGAAGATAATTATAACCTTTCCGGTTGCCGAACTCGAGGCTTCAAAACGGCAGCCCACAAACCAATGGTTGACATCATGGTGACTACGTCCACTTCTTATATACAGTCTATGGTTAACGTTGTCTTTTGGTTTCACACGGGACACGAACAGCGATCTCCTGAGACAAAGTCCTACGTTTTTTTGACCCGTCCATCCACCCCGACCTCTGCCCAACGTGGACGTTGTCGCTCTTCATACTACGTCACCTGACTTCCTTAGAGACAGCCCTGCACATCCTGGCTCACAATAACGTTGGTTATAAACAAAACTTAGTGCATTACTTTTCATAGGTATGAGTACGAACAGTGAATGAGAACAGCCTGTCCTGTCAGCGCACATTTACCAACCAGCTGTATTTAAATTCAGACACCCTGGCACGACTCCAGTGCTTTCAGCATCCCATCATCTGTACTGTGCCTCCTAGGCAGCAGATAAAACCAATGGTATCTATCACACACACACACACACACCACACACACACGCACACACACACACACACACACACACACACACACACACACACACACACACACACACACACACACACACACACGCCATTGACGTGGGCCTTCTTGTGTGGGATTAAAGAAAGAAGACAGCAGGAAGGAAAGGACAAGACGGATTTTGGCCCCAAAATTTTCTGGAGTATTTTCAAAAGTCTAATGTGCAAATGATAACGGCTCACACAAACACTGTGTGTGGTCAGGTGTTGACACACACGCAAGCCTGTTCACACACGCACACAGCCGTGCCCACACACGTACTGTATGGACACACACATCGACTCAGTGATTGGAGCCTTTGGTCTTCATCAGGTCAATCAGTGGAACCGTGAGACCTGGAGGCTGTGAAGCTGGATGTCCTTCTGCTTCCAGACTGTTCCAGTAACTCCTGAGCAAATACAGACCATCAGCGAGCAACTGTGTGTGTGTGTGTGTGTGTGTGTGTGTGTGTGTGTGTGTGTGTGTGTGTGTGTGTGAGAGAGTTAAAGAGAGGGGGAATAGCAGTAGTAGGAGCTGGGAACAAGCTCTGTGTGGGGTACAAAATTAGAGGGTATGACCTCATTGTCATTTACTGTAACACACATTACACATGATCCATCCAGGTCATTAGCGCAGCCATCAGCTCTGAGGCACCCATAATGCTCTGGGGTCTCTTCGGACATCACGTCCAGGTGGTGTGGTGCATGCGATCCGTAGTTGGGAATATGCTCCGAATGGAGTTTGTTCATTAAAAGACGTCTGTTGTTGTTATCACATTGGGGGCCCACCTGCGTCCGTCTGCGACCATGTGTGCGTGTGTGTATCATGTGTATCAGCTTGCTTCATCCACACAAAGCAAAGCCCACCACAGGCAGAGCCCACCACAGAAGGTGCACAGATGTGCCGCTGGCTACAAGCAGAGGTAGGTCTTGCATTTAGAAGTGATAGCTCTCATATGGCGTATGGCTGTAATAGTGAAATCTGACATCATTTCCACTCCGACTATATGGCCAGAGAAGGAAGACAGATTGTAAAGTGATTTGGTGCAGAAGGAATATTCATGATCTTTCTTTTAAAATGAAGTTATGTGCGGACACTGATAAGGAAAGCGTGTAATCATGGAGTTCCACTTCACTGGTGGTTTGTGTGACAGCTGGTGATTGATTTTGTTTGTATTGGGGATTTCTGAAAAATATATGTTTAGCCTGAATTTAGAACCGCATCAGTAGAAAGACCACCAGCTCCTTCCTCAACACGAGGGTTAACACATTTCTGTCCTCCACACACATGTATCAAGAGCCGATGACTGCACATTAAAGGATTGGTTCACCCAAATAAAAAAAAGAAATTTTCTATACAGATAGCTTTTTAAACTGTGTCCTGGTTTGGAGATCTAGTCAAGTCAAATCAATTTGATTTGTCCCAAAGCCCAAAACACAAATCACAAATTTGCCTCGGGGGGCTTTACAATTTGTACAGGATACGACACCCTCTGTCCATTGCAGTGCGACCCTCTCATTGGATAAGGAAAAACTCCCCCAAAAAACCCTTTTAACAAGAAAAAGAAATGGAAGAAATCTCAATAAGAGCAAGAGAGGAGAGATCCCTTCTCCAGGACGGACAGATGTGCAATAGATGTCGTGTGTACAGTGTAACAACATAAAGACAATACAACATACAAAATCCATATGACAAAAATGAATACATATAATATCCAGGAGGTTGTCAAGCAGCTTCCTGGCGTCGCCAAACAGAGCCTGAGCAACACGACCTCCTCTCCACCATAGAACTTAGAGAGAGGACAACATATTTGTTTTTAGTTCACAGTTGCTTGGTAATGTAAATGTATGTTTCCCATGCCAATAAGCCCCTTTTGACTGAATTCAATTGAGATATGTCCCCAAAATTCCTGCTGCTACCTCATTACAATGGAAGTGAATGGAATAATGTTTGTAGCGATCACAGACTTCATAAATTCTATATTCAAATAGAGTCCACAGCCATGCTAGCCGCTCTTTGAGGCCGTACTTGAAGGGCGTAGGTTTCATTTCAACATTTGTGGGGTTACATATTAATTGGGGGGCCTGAGGGCCCTCCCACAGGAAATTTTGAGCGTCAAACACTTCAATTCCTGCATTCTGGTGAATTTGCACCAATTTCAGCCATTTCTGCGTCAAATTATGGTGGAAATGTCTTCATTTTTGTAAAGGAAATTTGGCAGAAAACACAATATTTGCATGTGACATGAGCCTTCAGATAGCCCCCTCATTTTCAGCCAATCAAACGCAAGATCATCTTGGAGATGTAGACCACAGTAGCCTCTCGGAGGGCACATCGGAATTATATAATATAACTTCACTCTAAAGATAATGATCACAACGACATGGCCATCTGGATTGAAGTTAAGTGGTGAGTGAGAGTGGTGTGAACATTTTTGACAAATGCTGCTTTGTTTCATGTACGTATCATAACAACGGCTCGTATATCCGTATATCTTCCGGTTTCCCTTTTTGAATTACAAATACAGACCACCGCCACCTGCTGGTGTGAAGAGTGATTTCATCTCACGCACGAGCAGAACGTACGTGCTAACTGACGATCGGCTGTAGACTTTGTGGTGTGTTCGGGTGCAACTTGTTGGCCAAAGCAAAGGCGACGTGAGGTGACGCAACAGGTGGCCTTCGTCGCCACTAGGTCTCTGATGTCGAGTTGGTGTGTCCCATGCTTTAGGCACACTGGTGCTTTAGGCACCTAGGGTTGGCATGCTAACATGCTGATATTTAGAAGGTATAATGTTTACCACTTAAACTATCTTAGTTCAGTGTGTTAGCATACTTACATTAGCTAATTAGCCCCAAACGCAAAGTGCAGCTGAAGCTGATGAGAATATCAGTGTTTTGACTTGAAGATGGTGGTAAATGAAAAGTCAGAGGATCACCAAAGTTATTACAATTCATGCTGAGAGACATATGAATATCTGTACCAAATTGTATGGCTGTCCAGCCAACAGCTGTCGAGACTTTTCACTCAAAACCACAAACGTCAAACTCATGACGGCATGAGAGGAAAAGTCAGGAGATGATTCATGTTCTGGGAATCATGAATGTCTGTAAAAAATGCTCCAAATCATCTTGTATGTAGAAATATTTCACAGGATAAGTGAAATTGATGACCCATTGGTGGCGCTAGATGAAGTCATTTGGATTCATCTTCTGGGCACCGCGGATATTTCCGTACCAAATTTCATGGCAATCCATTTGGTAGTTGTTGGCGTATTTCAGTCTGGACCAAAGCGGAGTATTGACAGATTGACGGAGCCATGATGCCAGAAATGTGGCTAAAGATTCAACAACATTGTGTCTGTTTATAGTTTTCTTTGGAACTATTTATCTTGGTAGAGAGTAGTACTTTGGTAGAAAGTACACAAAAAAAATTGTTGTTTTTTCATGTTGTGAACGCCATAAACAGATTATGGGTGGTGGTATGAATTTCTAAGCCTAATATGTAAAAGCTGGCCAAATAAAACCAAAACTATATGCATGGTAAGATGAAGGTAAGTGAGAAAATATGTTGTATTATTATTATCGTTCCTTGTATTCCACCAACAAACATCTCTCACAGTGAATTCAAACCAAATGGCTTTCAGACACGATGAACGCGGAAAACAATATCCCTGCCAAGTCGGGATTGCCCCTTTTCCTCAAGAAAACCACAAATGTAGCAGATTAAAGCTACACCACACCAAGCCTGCCAATACCAACTAGCTTCATCTGCCATGTAAAGCCTTCTAATCCATCATTAGCAGAAAGTTAGCCACAAGCTTTTCTCTGCGCTGGAGTGCAACCACGAAATCTGCTCTGACGTGCTGCCACCAGGTCCGATACTCGTATTAAAACACGCGCATGGAAATTGTCTCATTTCCTGACAACATGCATGCCCCTCTCTCCACCTCGTAAAACTTGTTTATCTCATTTTAAGTTCCTTCAATAAAAATAATTTTTTATAGAAAGTCTCCCTGCTCGTTTATTCCCAACAACTTCCTGTTGATCCGGTCCCACAACAAGTGTCACGCTGAGGGCACGCTGTCAGTCTTACTGTAAATCAGGGAGCCAGTTTTCCAGAGTACCATGACACACGGCACAACCAGTAATGACCACGGGGAGGGTCGTGGTGAAAATGGGGGTGAAGTGGGAGCAGAGCAGGGGTGTCCAGCAATGCGTCACCGATCCCCGGAGTGCTTTCATCTCCTCTGATAAGTGCCATACCTAATCAGGTTAAAGCAGCGCATGCCACGGAAGGAGAGGAAATTCCGGCCAAAACGGTAACGTATCTGTTCCGCTCTCATGCGTCGCATTCCTCCAGCTAATTAGGAGTAAATATCTGACCCCGGAGAGAAAACGTCCACATTAGTCCAACCAGTCAGTCGGTGTGGTCCATCTGCACTCTCTCTTTCGTTCTCCTCACCCTCCCCCCTCTTTCCTCTCCCCTCTCGCCCTAATTTGGCACACAGATGACAAAAAACATAGGGGAGTTCTCAGTAGGTTTCTTTCTTTCTTCTCCCCTCCTTTTTCTTCTCCAGCGTTAGGCCCCATCATTACTGACAGGCTATCAGTTGTTTTCATACCAGATTATCTACTGCCAACGACCTCCAGGTCACGGCACCGTGCTCTCTGCCACTTTCTCTCTTTGCTTTGCCTTTGTCGCACCACAGATACACTTCAATGAGTTTTTAGGCTTTGCTGACTCCAAATCAAAGACACTATTGATCGGAGCTCCAATTTGAGTTTTGAGTTTGAGTTTTGGTTAAAGGAGAAGCTTAGCAGTGTAGTGGATTATTTCTAAGATCACCTCTGAGTTAAGTGATGAAATAAAATGGATTCTAAAAGAGATATGCATCACTGACGAGATAAAGTCAAGACTTTGTTTACACTTTTATTCTTATCACAGAAATATCACTGGATTATCATCTGACATTGAAAATGATGTCAAGATCTGCAGCCAGAAGCAGGAGCAGGAGCTATAGGTAATCTTTTCATCAAATCAGAGTCAGAAAAACGTAACTATCCATCCAGCTCACAAGTAAATAAAATGATCAAATGTTTATTTATGTGGTCTAATCCAGGATGGCAATGACCACATTCACATGGCACGAACATAGACCGTATCTAAGAAGTGGATGTAGTCACAGTGATGTCCCCCATTGGTTTGTGTACTGCCGTTTTGAAGCCTCGAGTTCGGCATTTTGCCCGTCGCCATCTTGGTTTTTTGCAACCAGAAGTGACACGAGAGGGTGGAGCAAACCAACCAAATGCTGAATAAGACATTTTCAGGCGACCAAAAAGGTTATAATTAACTTTCATAAACTAAAAACACGCTGTGAAAGGGTTAAAGTTGTAAGACGAAAACACGGACAACTCCCAGACCGGACAACGCTGTGGTAGCGACCTGTCAATCACAAGGTAGCCACGCCCTAAAGCATACCTTGCTTTATGGTTTATTTGACTCTAAATGGGACCATAATTTACTAAATGAACAACATGCTTTACAATGTTTACTGAGGTAATAAATCAAGTGAGAAGTAGGCTCATTTTCTCATAAACTTCTATACAATCAGATCAGAGGAGTCGTCCCCTGCTGGCTATTAGAAAGAATGCAATGAGGATGATGTGAAACATGTGCTATGACCTTCACAGTCAAACAGCCAATTGAACATCAACACCTTGAACAACAAGTCTGGGGAGACAAAACCTCACATTTTGTTGGGATGTAGTTTTCCTTTTTGCACAACTGGTCAGCGATGGAGTCTCAAAGCTCTAGTGATGATGATATTTTGCCTTTCATGAGATGATGGTGAGTTTCACTGACTGGCGTGTGTTTGAGGTGGGATCATGATGTTTTAATTTGTATATGAGCGAAATGACGTCTCTTTCCTGTTTCTGTCTGAGGTTTTACAGGAAACCTCAGCTAAACCGATAATGAGACAGAATTGACATTTCATTTCTCTTCATTAATTCATATATTTGAATCAATTAACAAATCAGACATGTGGATGGCATCTCCGTGTTCTGGGCACTGGGTAACCAAATAGCCGCTCTCGAAGGCGAGGAGAAAATCTGATCGTCATGGAGAGGGGTGAGTGCAACGTCAGGTGAAACCACAAGGAAATGGACTCAAACGCATGGCACGGAGAGAGTGAGATCCAAAAAAAAAAGTTGCCAGAAACAGGTACGGTACACGGGAAGTCAGTTCAGACACAAAGGTATTCAAAAACGCTAGGAAAAGGCAGTTTAAAAACACATTGACACTCGGTCTAAATCACAAGTACTCAATGAAACAAGGCTGGAACGCTAAGAAAAGCTAAGACAAACTGGCACAGACATAGGGGAGCACAAACACTAAATACACAATGAGAGGAGGCTGATAACGAGGGACAGGTGACAACAATCAAGGCTAACGAGGGACAGGTGAGAGCAAGTCTAACGAAGGACAGGTGACAACAATCAGGGCTAACGAGGGACGGGTGACAACAATCAGGGCGGAGCAGACAATCACACATATGATGTGTGTTGCATGCCAAGAAAGTTGCAGTTTGTAGTAAAACTGTTGAAGTTTAAAGACGACACACCCAAGTCGCGTAAGTGACATCTCTCTGTATGTGTTTTGTGCTGGGAGGTACTCACACAAGCAACGGGTCTCGCTCGTTCTCTCTTTCTGGCTTATAAAAAGACCAGGAGTCGCTGATAGTACACCACAGGTAAGATAACGTTTCATTTGTGCGTGTAACATAGCTAAGTTAGCTAACACTATTTAGCTGGCTTGTGTTGGCGAAGTATACTGTGCGAGACAAGAGTTGTAGTTCACTATATGAAAACTGAATGATATTACGACAGACCTACAACAAACTGCGACTTTCTTATATTTTAAATTGAAAAATATTGTATGTTATATATATATTCATGTCGCGATTCAAACTATATCAAAAACATTTTTGTCTCTTGCTGCTGACTACTTTACATATTTTTTTTTCACATGGGGGACACCGGAAGGGGAGGGACTTTGCCTCTCTATACCAATATAAAAAAGAAAATAATAACTGAAAACAGCAAACAAGGAAAACATAACGGTAGAGGAAAGTGGGACATGACAGTGAGATGTGATAATCGTTTAAAAATGACGATAATGGTGCATATTTTCAGACGGAAAAAAAAGACCGAAAAAATAGCATAAATGTGAGGGAAGTTCAAAACCTGCATGAAGCGGGTGAGAATGTCTTTGTAGGGGGAAAGGTTTCCGAACCTGTTCAACCATTCGAAGCAGTTCTGGTGAGATATACCTGCGCCTTTATGTGGTGATAACTCGGATAATTCACAAAATAAAAGGTGGACTCAGTAGATTGGGAAACGGCACTAAAGTCCTGCTATGGCCTCGATCTCATGAGCTCGCCCTCAATCTGGTAACGTCATCAAACTGACACAGGTTTGGTTGGCCTAATGCTCATTTCTGATTGCAATATTTTTGGAAGAAACATCACAGCTCTTATAGT
>CAKALG010017079.1:0-10592 GCA_916700815.1 Helicolenus hilgendorfi | reverse complement strand
AGTGAGATTTTCATGTCTTTTATATCATAAATCAGGTTAAAGTGATATATAAATACTGTGAAAGTATCAAAACACTCAATCCATGGAGAAGTTCAAACAGCCCGTATTCAGAAACTGTGTGTTTGAAACAAACCGTTAGGATTGTTCATTTGTGATTTCACAAATCTACAATATTTAGACCATTTCACAGTTTTAAAAGTAAACATTCAAAATGTGTCTCAGTTTATTTCCTGTTGCAGTGTATGTGAATGACATCAGCTGACAGGAAGTAAACATGGACCAAAGGTGTTTCCTAGCAACGCAGTTACGTTGCCACGCCGTTGAAATGCACTAAAACCAAGCGTTTCAGACAGAGCGTGAATACAGGTTTATCAGGCAGACAGTGTGAGAAAAATAATGTGTTTTTTTAACAAAGCATGTAAACATGTTCTAGTAGAAACCCAAATTACAAGTATGAACCTGAAAATAAGCATAATATGGGACCTTTAAACCTGCAGTGGGCAGAATGTTTTTTGCATCATTGGCCAAAAATTCCGTAATAACCTTTCAGTATATTGTAATTCAAGTGATCTGAGAGAAAACTAGACTTCTGCACCTCCTCATGGCTCTGTTTTCAGGCTTTAGAGAATCTAGCCCGTGACGGGAGACTTTGGCCAATCACAGGTCATTTCACAGAGAGAGCGTTCCTATTGGCTGTTCATTCAACGGAGGCAGCTGTCAATCACCTGCAAACTCCCATCAAACGGTCAAACTAGGATTTTTTTTTTTGTAAATATGTTTTATTGGTTTTCAAAGATTTTATCCCACAAAAATAATAGATACAAAACACGTATAAATCAAACAAAAATAGATATCATTCATCAGATCTATTTACAGAGTTAAGTCCAAATTCCCTTCCCTATCCCCCTCCCTACCCACCTACCCATCCATAGGGCCACAGGTTACAGAATACATTTAGTTGAATGAAGGAAAGATAAACAATAAACACAAGAGAGGGGAGAAAAATAAGGAAATAAATAAATAAAAAGAGAGTTGACTATTTTAATCCTTTTTCCTTTCCTATTGGTCTCAACGGTTTTATTATTGTAATGTCGTGTTGGTTTTAAGTTGGTCTAAGTGTTTTATTGTATTGTTTTTATGTATAATTGTACAGCACTTTGGTAAACTTTTGTTGTATTTAAATGTGCTTTATAAATAAATTTGGATTGGATAGATAGATGTCCTGTTGTGTACACATCTGTCCACCAGGTGGAGGTGTTTTCTATTCACAGCTGTGTGAGTGTGTGGCTCCTCTGCTCTGCGCATGCGCAGAAAGTAACTCGACCCTCAAACCCGGATGTAACCAACGCCTAAACCTGTCCGAAGAAAAAACGGTGAGTAGAGTTATTAAAAAACAGTCTCAAATAACTATTTATAATTAATTATACTGCGGGACACGAGCAGGAGAGCTTCACCAACAACACAAAGCTTCTATCGAGAGTAAAAGATTGTTAATTAGTCAACTAAATCGCTCAGTGTTAAAGTTTTCCGAGCCAGCCAGCTTAGTGTTGAACATCAATCTGGTTACTGAAGTTATCAGGTAACACCGCTGGTTTATAGCTGATTATTATCTTGTGTTTGTGTTTTATACATCAAGCTGTTGATAGTTTAGTAAGTGAGCTAACTGAGGTGATAGTTTGACAGATGACAGACACTTTTATCTCACTTTTAATAATAAATCTGAGCTACAATGACTTCGACTACAATCAGGCTCTCAGCTTTATAACTGTTTTATGTGTTGGTTATGTGTTGGTTATAGTTTTATACATTATACATTTATACAAGGGGTTTTGCTTTAAAGTTTCTACAGTTTTCAGCCCTCAGGTTTATCCGATGAGCTGCTTATTTTAGCGGAAGTGTTGGCTAGTATCCGCTTGTAGATCACACTGTGGACTAATAGGCCCAGTAGGTTTCATCTGTGGTATGTTGTCTATGCGGAAGTGATTCACTGTCATCAATAAGCTGCTGCACGCACATGTAGTGACAAGCACTGGTGGCAGATGAGAGGGGTTTTACTATCTTTCTTTACTTATTTACCACACAAAAACACCACAAATGGAAGTACTAATGTCAAGCAGGGGCTACCTGAAACTGTGTAAATGTGGTGGGTTAATTGAGAAATTATACTTGTCTTGTACATTATATATATATTTTTTCTTTACTGAAAATGATCTATACCAGGGATCTGCAACCACATGTGTGTCTTTAGCCCCTCTCTAGTGGCTCCCTGTGGATTTATAAAAATGGAAATGAATAACTGTTTTTAGTTTACATGTTCATTTGTATTTATCATTGTTGTAGGTCTGTGACTGAGTATTAGGGCCACGTTGAGGAAAAAAATACATCTGAGATTTTGAGAATAAAGTCATATTACGAGGAAAAAGTCGTAATATTATGAGAATAAAGTCATAATATTATAAGGTAGTAATTTTATGTGTTTTCTTTTATTCTCGTAAAGTTATGACTTTATTTTCATAATATTACAACTTTTGTTCTCGTAAAGTTATGATTTTATTCTTGTGATATTACAACTTTTTTCTTTTAAAGTTATGACTTTATTCTCGTAATATTATGACTTTATTCTGGAAATCTCAGATGTGTGTTCCCTCAATGTGGCCCTAATACTCCGTTGTACATTTGCACTTTGGCCCTCACTGCATCAGACTTATATACTATATACCTAGACTACAAACTGTGTTACCTTCATCACAATGCTCAAATGTTTTGTGGCTCCAGACAGATTTCTTCTTTTTTTTTTGCCTAAAATAGTTCTTTGGTTAGTGAAGGTTGCCGACCCCTGACCTAGAACATTATCAGTCAAATTACAAGCGTGTATCAAACTGTGTTGTTTTATTGTTTTATATTAGCTCTGTCTGTGTTTTAATATAAAGCTAATGGCATAATTGGTTGGCTTGTCAACACACCTGCATGTGATTAAAGTATTAATTAAGAGTCTCATTAAACTCTGACAGCCTTTCAATTGAGAGATTAAAATCTTTTTTTAAACACCGACAGATGTCCTCCACATTCATATCAGTGAGGGGCAGGCTAAATAACATAAACACCTCTCTGTATAGGACACGGGTCAGCAACCTTTACTATCAAAAGAGCCATTTTAGTCAAAATAAAAAAAACAAAATCTGTCTGGAGCCGCAAAACATTTGAGCATTGTGATGAAAGTAACAAGATAAAAGTACTCAAAAAATGGCCCCTGTGAGTGTACTTCAACTGTGTGTTATATGATACTGATGCATAATCTTTTAAGAAGCAATTTAATGTTGTAGCTGGTCAAGGTTGATCTAATTTTAACCACTTCAAATACTGTTGGGGCAGTTCAAAATCTCCATCTATTGTAGCTTCCGGATAATTTTAGTGAAGTAAAAGTACTCATTATGCAGCAGCACCGCCCCTCTCAGACTGGTGTATTATATTATTGGGTTATTATTACTAACGCATCGCTGTATAAGCAGCATTTAAATGTTGTAGATAGTTAAGTTAGAGCTAATTTGAACTAGTAACCAACTAGTAATTATAAAGTATCTGTCAAATTCATGTGGAGGAGTAAAAAATAGAAGCAAGTTAGTTATTTTTTGCCCCCAACAATATGGTTACAAATACTTATATTTATAGTCGCTCTCTGTCAGCCTGTCACTCGTAACATTGTCTGGTCTGTTGATGTAAATGTGTGGTTACTTCCTCCCTCGGCGTCTGGCTGTACTCTGTCGCTAACTGTCTGATGTACTGTGGTGTATTTACCGACACTCTTGTGTGATGTTTGCTACTTTCTCTTTATCTCTGTAGATGCAGACTATAAAATGTGTAGTGGTAGGGGACGGAGCGGTAGGAAAGACCTGCTTACTGATATCCTACACAACCAACAAGTTCCCCTCAGAATATGTGCCTACGGTAAGAAGATTTAATCAACTCTGAGTCATGTTGAAAAGTACTGCATATCGTAAACACGTCGACTTAGAACACAATCAAACACGCTGCATTTTATTTTTGTCAAATTATTTGTCTTTTTTTTTGTGTGTGTCTCTTCTCAAAGGTTTTTGACAATTATGCAGTGACAGTGATGATTGGGGGGGAGCCCTATACACTCGGCTTATTTGACACAGCAGGTAACATGAATGTTTTTGAAAATCTCTCTTTTTCTTCCTCTCCTATTTCTGTCACTTTAAAACAAGTAGAAAAACTTCCCTGTTTGTCTCGTGATTGTCGCTCACAGGTCAGGAGGATTATGACAGGCTGCGTCCTCTCAGCTATCCACAGACAGATGTGTTCCTTGTATGTTTCTCCGTCGTCTCCCCCTCATCATTTGAAAACGTCAAAGAGAAGGTCAGTTTTTAAATCATTTTATTTCAGTGATTGGAGAAAAGCATGACTTGGACTTTTGTTGTTAAATGTGTCTCAAGTGCTGGAATTTGTTTGACAGACATGTAGGGTTAGGATTATTTTTTATCATCGATTAATTGCAGGGTCCAACGTTAATGTTTTGAAATCTACTTGCCCGGAGTCAATTTTTACCTGCCCCTTTACAAATAGTTTTATTTATTAGAGGTTATCAAATAACAGCAAAGACTAAAGTTAATCGTCATTTTTGCCGTTTTCTCATGATTGCTCGATTGGTACTGTGCATGTGCCAATCTCTACAGAAATGAGAAAGAAGCAATGTAGCTCACTCTTCCACTACTTCCATCTTCAACTCCGAAAAAAACAATGTTTTAAATTATTTTTTCCCACTTGACCGATCGGGCAAGTGAGTTGCTAGATTTACTAGTCGGAAGTAGCACTTTAATTCCTCTGGGCAAGCCTTATTGTTGAGCAGATTTTTTTCTCTGTTAATTGATTAGTCATTGGGTATATAAAAATGACCGTCACAATTTCCTTGTTCCTTGTTCCCTAAGGTGACATCATTAAATGTCTTGCTGTGTCTGAATAACAGTCCAAAACCCAAAGATAATCAGTTTAAAAGAGTGGCAAATCCTTACATTTAAGAAACAAGAACAAGGGGAACAAGGGGAAGTTTGGCATTTATTTATTTATTTAAGATTAATCCATTATCAAAATAGTTTCAGATGAATTTTCTACTAATCATTTCAGCTCCACAGACGTGACAAGGACTGAGGATTGTGTTGGATTTTATGATACTAGAGCAGATATGATACCCTTTGTTACAGTACTGATAATAAAAACATCTTTATTATAATTACATTACATTTTATTTAATACAAAAACTCTTTTATATTAAATGTTGTCTAAACAACTGTAACAGAACATTTTTACATAAATGAAATTGGCTGAAATTGGCAAAATGTTGATTTAAATCAGGAACTATCTGATCAAAGAATAAGTAAACAAGAATATGAATCTGACCAGACATTCAGTGCCAGCTTTCAGTACTTAACGGTTTTCAATACTCAGAGCAACAAACACATTATGCTCGATACCAGAAAATATTGAGGTATACAGTTCTAGACACGACTGGAAAGGAGTGAATTTAGAGTTGAGCTGAAATGAAAAAAATGTCCTTTTAAACCTTATAGATCACATCCCCAGTCATATTGTGCACTTATTTAACAATATATGCAAAACAGTTGTCAAAAAAATTAATTTCTTCTTATTTTTATATCAAAATCCAACCATTTTTTCCTGTAAAACAAAATATGACGTGTGCTTACGTAAGCGAGTACCAACCAATTTAAACCAATAATATAATAACATGTATTCATCAATCAATCTGCAACTCTTAGCGACAACGGAGGTATGTGTGTGATGTAGCGTCATAGCGCGCTACATTTTAATTCAGTCCACTTTTTTGCGGTCTAATCAAATGTGAAGGAGTTGATTTAAATCCCTCTTGTAACTGTACACCCCTCACATATTCTGTTTCACTGGGGAATACTCACAGTACAAAAGCTAAAGACACTCTAACTTCTGTTTCACTGGGACTTTAATCTTTATATCTCTTCTTTCCTCCCTCCAGTGGGTTCCTGAGATTTCTCACCACTGCCCACGCACACCCTTCCTGTTAGTGGGCACACAGGTGGATCTGCGAGAAGACAGCAACACGATCGAGAAGCTGGCGAAGAACAAACAGCGCCCCCTATATCCTGAGAGCGGAGAGAAGCTGGCTCGTGAGCTTAAGGCCGTCAAATACGTGGAGTGCTCTGCTCTGACACAGGTATTGTTACATTTTCATCACATTGTTAAACTGAATGCAACGTGATCTTTGTTAAAGGGGAACCACGCCCATCTACAAAATTCCTACATGTTATTCCTATAGTCTAAAACAGTCCAAAGAATATTAGCAAACATGAACAACTCTCTCCCAAATCCAAAAACTAGAGTGCTAAAACTCAAACTTGTGATGTCATAGGGTATAAAGTGTGGAACTGCTCCATAGACAATGAATAAGGAGAGATGTTATAGATGACACTGAGAGCACCCAGAGAAATGTTCTGAGTATATGGGAACATTTTCTGTTTCACAACTGAGATCACTACAACAGAATAAAGCTCATTTAGGTATAAAGAAGGAAACAAAAAAAATCAGCCTCCCATTCATTGTCTATGGAGCAGCTCCAGACTTTATACTCACTATACTATAGCTCACGTTCACAAATATTGCTTGAACTTTACTAGGCCATGGAAATAACATATTGGATGTTTTTCTTTAAATCAGGCAATAAATACAGACCGTATTAAATGTTTAGCTCTCTGTCTTGTTTTCTGTTCAACCAGCGAGGGCTTAAGAATGTGTTTGACGAGGCCATCCTGGCGGCCCTGGAGCCTCCTGAGACCAAAACCAAGAGAAAGTGCGTCCTACTATAGACGAACAACGACGGCGAGAGACGTAACGGTGTAAGAAATAGGTGGGGTGAATCAAAACATCAGAAAGATCAATGGCCATTATGAAAAAAAAGGACAAAACAAAAGGGGAAGGGAGGTACAACGCCATTGAGACTTATTCTAAAACACGTGTACACTGATTGTGCCTTCAAAATAAACTTTGAAAGAGGCTGAGGGAGCAAAACTTCAGCATGCAGTAAATGCAGCAAGTGTCACCTATCTCCTTTTCTGAAAGCTTTTATAAATTGCAGTGTTCTCTCTCCAAATATTCAGGTGGGGCGGGCCCCCCCCTGCCTGTCACTGTCGCTCCTTTTTTTTTTTTTTAAAGAAAGATTATTTTATATAGTTGCCTTTGACCTCCTCTGCGCTTTACTTATTGTGGCCTATTGGGGCTTTTAAACCCAGAGCACTGGGGAAATATAAATGGGGAAACACTTTTAACATTAAGTTTTTTTAGAGAGCTTTGGTTAATACATTTAAAGGGGCAACTTAATGTTAAGTGGTACTCTATTTGCTTTCTTTTGGATTGAACATGAGAGATTTATCGTCACTCCAAACAAAGATAGATTTCTCTAAAGGTCCAAATCTCCGAGACTTCTGCAGGCCAAGTGCATTTTCATTCTCATTTCCCCTCTTCAGTTGAATTATGAATTTCTGTTTTATTCCTCTTTTATGTATATTGTATTAATTCTGTGACTCTGTTTTGGGAAATTTTTAGCAGTTGTTCATTTTGAAACTTGAGTTTTTATTTTATCAAGATCTTTTTTTTTGTATTATTGCTAGACTACCAACTTTGAGCGATTGATAATGTAACAAATTAAGTTGTAATGTTTTGAATAGATCTTAATCTCGATGGAGATTGAGATGATAACATTTGCTAGTTAATTTCTGGGTGTTTGTAATCACAGGATATTTTTAATAAAACGGTTTAATGACATGGGAAGTAGCCGTTGTTTTGTATGTTTGAGGGAGAATGCTGCATTCACAACAGATCATAAGAGAGATAACACCAGTTAACCACAGTAAAGAGTTTTTCTTATGTTTACATTTGGTGTTTTCTCGCTAAAACACAGTGGGCCTCATGCAAGAACATAATCTTAAATTTATCTTTCTATTTTTCTAAGAGAAAATATAAGAGAAGTCAACTCCAGATGCATGAAACGTTCTTAACCATCCAAATCTGCTCTTACCCAGATGTGCTGAATGATGAATCCCACTTGATCGTAAATTGGAGGCGTGTGGCCGATTGTTTATTATTATTATTATTATTATAATAGGTAACGCCCCCTAAACACTATATACTACATACACTATATAAGGGCAGTGTGCCGTGTGCAAATACTGTGGCACATGCCCAAGAATTGGAGAGATGCCACCAAAAAAGGCTGAAAGAAGAACAACTTCAGTATAAGCGAAACTGAGGAACAGTTAAATAAACTTAAACATTTAAGTGTGATTTTTCAGAGTGTCAGTACTGGTGTAACGGGAAAATCAAAAAGCATTTAAGAGCAAGAATGCACGCAATATCATCCAAGAGTTTTTATAGTCTTAATTGGGATCAATGGACCAATAATATTTCTTTAGCCATCAAATTTAATAAACCAATCATTAAAATTACCCCAAAAACTTCTATCTAAATGTGATTATATGATACTAATGCTTTCTTTATGTTCCTCAAACTGAAAACATATTTCCTTGCGTTGGACAAACAATTTGTTGACTTTGAAAACAAGACGTTTTTCTTATCTTGGTAAGAGCGACTCGACCACTCGCAAAATGTTCTCTTACCTAACAGAAGAGCAAAAATAAGAAAACGTTGGTGAAGCCCAGAAATCACTGGGTACTAACAGAATAAGAACAAATCTTGATAGGAACAAAAATAAGAAGGAACTTGTTTGTATGTCGCTTCCTGCACGAGGCCCGATGGGTGTATCCTTGACGCCTAACAAATATGTTAAATGCATTTCCTTCTTCTTAAAGCAAGGCCAATCTCTGAATATTTTGAAACCTGCATAGTTTACATCAGTTAGGGTCTCTCTTCTTCCCTTCCTTCTGCTGGTGCATTGCAATCTTTGCCATGTCACAGCACTGACAGTCAATCTGTCTTTTAAGGCTTGCTTGTACTAAACACTTAATTTATAAAATATAAAAGAAACAGCCCATGAATGTCTCCAAACTACAAGCGTGCATATTTGCTCACGTGCATCCTGGAAAAGCATCTTCCAGCCTTTAAAACAGACCCGCTCATCAAGACATTACCCCATAGTGCCTCTAGAGGTCAAAAAAACCCTGTGTGCCTTAGTCAGGAATTTCAAGTGTGACGATATCTTATAGGGCTGGGCGATATGGCCAAAATCTTCTTATCATGATATAGATCATTTCATATCCCGACAACAATATACAGTAAATCACAATATGGGATGTTTTCTGGCAATTCCATAAATAAATGGTCTATATGAAATAACCACATGGTAAATCCTATTTCTGTATACTCCTATGGGAATTTAATACTTTATTAAATACTGTCATTTAATTAAGAACTTTAGTGCAAAAGAAACATAACAGTTTCAAGTGAAATTATGAAGAAAAAAAATAATATTTCCATATAAACACATGTTAATCGCATTGAACTGAGTGGTAATGTAAAGTGTGATGTAAAAACAGAACGGCAACCTTCAAATGATATTCCCTCAAAATAGTTCATAGGTTTTCTGAGAAATTTAAGTTGGTATGTGATTATTATCAATTTAGACGATGTAATTGTGTATCATTATATCTCGATGTATGATTTCGTCACCATATGATTCAATGGAAAGACGATAAATTATCATACAGAATTATCCGCCAGCCTTAATATCTTAGACATGTCTGCTCAATGAGAAACTCAAGAAACAAATCGTGGTATTTTGGATGAATCTACTGTATTTATTAGATTTTTGAACAGACCCTAAAAGCACTGCTTGTGCAGGAACATACAGAAGAGTTTCACATGAAGGCGAGGGGCAAAACACAAGACAGACACTGATGTAAGTAGGAGTTATTTTTCGCTATTTAAGATGTTGCTGCTGAAGTGAAGCAAAGAGATATACAAATAAATAAACCAGAATAGAGAAGAAGACATAAATACAGTAAATGTTCAAAGACCTGCTAGTCTATGATGCAAATAGTTTGCATAAAATAAGAATAGTGCTGCAATGTTTCCCTGTTAGTTGTGGTTAAGTTCAGCTTTAAAAGCTTTGTCAGTTCAGTGTGAGATTAACTGTTGAGTGTTTGTTCATGTACGTTTGTGTGCATGTATGCATGTGTGAGCCTGCCCACCTGTCCGTCTCTGAAGGTTTTTGTTTGTACCTTACTTACTGTTGATGCTTTGTCATTGTTGTTTGCTTTGTACTTTGCAGCTTTTACAACAGAATCCTCAAACGTAACTCTGGCCGCACTGCTTCAGTCAAAAATGAGTTAAATTAAGACCAAAATTTAAGATGATTTGGTGCTAAACGTATGAAATAGGTGTCTATGTTGTCCTTATCCCATCTTGTGTCTGTAGTGGTTTGTTCGGATATCTCTGCTCGGCTGGTTTGGTCTTGTTTGGGCAGTCTTAGACTCTGCAGGTGTGAATGGTGACGGTGTTCTTGCACTGCTGGCAGCGGACTGAGCAGCACCAGGAGAACTTGCAGGAGCAGCGCTGCACCACCTCGGCCCGGC
>CAKALG010017077.1:0-10926 GCA_916700815.1 Helicolenus hilgendorfi | reverse complement strand
ACATCGTAGTGTAAAATGTGTTTATGTGAAAAGATGTTACGTGCTTCGTCAGCATTATTCACACTCTATAACCACAGGGCCGTATCCCCGCCGCCTCCCTCCCTACCCCCTCCTCACTCCCTCCCCCCCTTAACGGTCCTGTTGATAGCTTGGCAGCTGTTCAAATCAGACAGGGCGTATCCGTATACCACGAAAAACCCTAACAACGGGGAATGTGTGGTAGCAAACACTGAACCACTAAAGCTATGCTGAGTGAGGAGTTGATCCCTCACCTTCTGATATTTGCTGAAATCCTGAATTATATTGCCAACTTGTTTGTTAATAATGATAATGTTAATAGTTGCATTTGGTTTCCAATCTGAGGTGAAACTGATCCAGATGTGTAACATCAGCAAGACACTCATTCGAAAAAGAAATTGTCTACTATATAGTGGACTATATAGTGAGTTCTCCATTTTATAGTATACAAAAGGTAGTGTACAACAATGGACACTAACAAAGCACTAGATGAGACGGACGGACGGACGGATGAGAGGAGAGAATCACGATTGAGACAAACCCATGAGCTTGTGGCGCGAAAATAATGTATTTAATGTGAGCAGATCGGCACATCACAACACAAACGGCCACAAGGTACTTTGTATTTATTAATTTGGGAAAATAGGCTTATTGCCCCCACACTTACAACGGCAACGACAACGGCCGCTTTACTCCTTCCATTCTTACCTTTCACAATAAAAGCCCTAGACATATACGCTGCATCTCTGTCTACCAGGAGTAACTTAAATTCACTTTGAGCATTTCTCCAAGAGGCAACTCAACAAAATAGCTTACAATATGTACTTATCACAAAAATACATGTCAGTATTTATTGTGGATAGTCTACCAGTTGATGTTGATCTGGCACGTTTTAATTGTGCTACAGTAATGATGTAATTAAAGGTGCAGATTGAACCCAGTAGTGTCCAAATGTTTTTTTGTTTTTTCTTCATTTTGCCACTGAGTTCACTCTGTAGTCCAAGAGCACATGTAGAGAATAGTCATAAAATCAGCTAACTGAGTCATTAAGGTCAAGTTTGTGAGCATAAGCTAACATTAGTCGCCATAATCTACTAAGGCTGTAGCAGCAAAACTTTATTAGTACTGACTGGAGAAACGGTGTGTTTTATTGTCTGTGAATTCAACTTTTCATTTGTAAGAGAAGGAAAGTCTTTTTTTTTCTTCTTTTAAAAATTACAATGAATACATGCACAAAACATTACGGCTTTTGGCCTTATTCCAAAAAAGACAATATTGCTGTTTACATGTAGCTGTGCATACTTGATTAACGTAATCAGTGGCGTAACAGGTGGCGTTCTTGTTCGACCGTGCGAACACAGCCTCCCGATTTTATTCCTTTAAAAACCTTTTTTGAAAAGCTCGCTATTGTGAGATTCTTTCGCATATCTAAAAACCTGTTGATCTCCAAGTCTTTCATAATGTTTAAAAGTAGGTGTGTTTCTCCTTCCGACCAGGAATGTGGGCTTTTCTTGTGAGCATACATCTCTGCAAACTGTCGGCTAGTTGGTTTGTGTACAACGCACAGAGCTGGCTGCAAACAGGCGAGAGGTCGTGTGTCGCAAACTGCTGTAAAAACCCAAGTAAGACGCATATTCCAAATGCGCTGTATACATGTCTAAAGAACACTCCTAAAATCAGAATAATATCAGCACATCCCGCATGTCTTAATCGAAAAGTGCTCCACTCGGAAAAAGGCGTCATTCAGAACATCCAAACAAAATATGCTGTTCACATGATCCTTATCATATTAAATCATATTCTGAATAACAGTGGAATACTAGTGTGCATGTAAACGTAGTCATTGTCTCACTTTAAAATTGTCAACAATATCAAAATAGCTCCACAGAGTTCAGACCAGAGAACACATGGGGGAGGAGGAGGGATTATATCTCAGTGTAGTTGGAGCCAGGTCCCCTGGAGAGCCTGCCTTTTTTAGTAAAGGCACCAGGGGGCCGCTGGGAAACTTAATAAAAAATGTAAAAATGGACTGCTTCAGTGCCCATGTTCAAAGCCTGTGTATCACAGGAGAAAATCATAGCAAAATGAGACCCACAAGCCTCAGCCTTGGCTTAACTACACTGCCGTATATATTGCCATGAAAACTTTTTTTTCTTTGCCCTTATATGCTCTGAAGGCTTTTCTGTATTTTTGGCTTCCCAGAAGTAATCATTTTCAATTGTATGTTAACACCACAGCATTCTCCAAGAATGCAGTATCAGGTACACAAATGAGTTCCATATGTGGTCCAGTGTTTTCTTGCTTACCTCTCAGGCGCAAAACATCCTGCCGTGAAAGCTAATGTGACACGGAGAAAAACATTCACGGATTGCAAAATCCTTGTGTTATGCACCGGCTCATCTATACACAAACACACGCACACACACACACACACACACACACACACACACACACACACACACACACACACACACACACACACACACATATAATTATCATCATTATATAAAGAGCTCCGCTTGCATATTCTGTTTGTCTCAGCCCCTTTGACGTTTAGAGCAGCCAGAGAAATAATATGCGTCAATCTAGACCATATGGAACTTTTTTAAGGCTTACAGTATCTGTCATGTGACTTGAAGCAGATATATTAATAAATCATCACCTCTGCATTGAAACTGATTACTGTACACTAAAAAGGGTTGCATAGTTAAAGGAGAGGGTTCTAAGATTCACTCATCTTGCATCCAAATAAATGTTTCTTTTAAGAAGATTCTTTGAGAAATTTAGAAAATCTGTTGTTCTAAACAAAACTTTACGCATTTTAAACTAGGGCTGTCAATCAATTGAAATAGTCAATCGCGATTAATCCCAAATTAAGCAGACATTTTTTATTGGTTCAAAATGTACCTTGATGGGAGATTTGTCAAGTATTTAATACTCTTATCAACATAGGAATGGACAAATATGCTGCTTTATGCAAATGTATGTATATATTTATTATTGGAAATCAATTAACAACACAAAACAATGACAGATATTGTCCAGAAACCCTCACAGGTACTGCATTTAGCATGAAAAATATGCTTAAATCATAACATGACAAACTCAGCCCAACAGGCAACAACAGCTGTCAGTGTGTCAGTGTGCTGACTTGACTATGACTTGCCCCAAACTGCATGTGATTATCATAAAGTGGGCGTGTCTGTAAAGGGGAGACTCGTGGGTACCCATAGAACCCATTTTCATTCACATATCTTGAGGTCAGAGGTCAAAGGACCCCTTTGAAAATGGCCTCTTTTGGCGTTTTTTCCTTGCCAAAATTTGACGTCAATTATCCTCGTTCACAACAAGCTAGTATTGGTGACAATGGATTCCTTAGATTTTTCATATGATACCAGTATCTTCACTCTAGCTTTAAAACTTAGCCTGCTACAACCTAAAAATTGCAAGTTTCATAAATGCGTGAAAAATAAAACAAATATGCATTAACGTGTTATTATTGCGTTAACTTTGACCGCCCTAATTTTCAAGAAATGATGAGTTCCCCTTTTTAAAATAATTTTCTTGTGCATGAGTAGGATCGCTTTCAGAGAAGTACATGAAGACATGAGGCCTGAGTGCCACGCACTCCTTTTAATTATTATTTCCTGTAGTACTGAGAATAAATGCTCTCATGTCGAAGGAAACTGCAGCATTTCATGCAGATGGATGTGCATCTGGCCTGCTTGTATTTCCTTAAGCTGTGGCCAGGGAGAGGGCTGTGTCTGTAGAGAGCAGCAGGTCGGCATCACAGTAAATGTCTCCCCTTGTCAGTGGTGGCAGACAGAAAACAGCTGACAACCATCATTAAGGCCCGCAGTCCAGGGAGAGCTGTAGCTGTGTGTCTAATGATGTTCTACAGCAGTGATTTTGCAGAGCAATGAGTTTTTACTTTTTAATGAAAACAGGCTGTTCTGAATATATTTTTTACATGATAAGATACATCTCTCCTTGTAGGGGAATGGGTGTCTTTTACAGTAATGAATTACAGTAGCTACATATACTCAGCTATTAATCTGACTGGAGCAAAGACATATTTTCTGAGACAAAACTGAGGTATTAGCGTTCTCTGTCGGCCCCTCTGTGTGATACTGGCCTGACACATGATGATTTTCAAGTGGGGCGAGGAGAGATAAAGGGAATCTCAACAGTGAAGAAGGAGGCCTCTGCAGCCAGACAAAGCCGAGCTAATGGCTTTGACTGACTACAGGGGCCCCCGCTGAATAAGGTGTTAAGTATTTTGTGTTTGAGTGACAGCACTGAGCCCTCTGGCAGCGCAAGCTGTCGGTATCTTATCCACCAGCCTGACTGCCCAGAGGAGTCCCAGCCAGGTTCTCAGGTTCTCTCCACAGTGACACCTCCTTAACATGCCTCACTACTCAGATACCACAACGACAAACACCAAACTTCTCTCCACTGATTCGCTTTTTTCATCAATGAGAAATGCAATTGCACATCCACTAAAGTTGGTTTATGCTTGCCGTAGTTTTCCTGGCGCAAAAGGTGCGCAAACCTAAAAATAACATCATCAAGTATTTTGCGTAAAGCGCGACAGCTACGCAAGTTGTCACAACGCTTGGTTGTGCACCTCTGAATTTTTGTAACTAGGCACCTGCTGCACGTGTAGCGCTTTTCAGACATGCATGCCAAAAATACTGATAAAAAGAAAAAATAACTTCAAATAAAAGTAAAATTTAAGGAATTAATTTTTACTATTGATATGTCTCATGATTTTTAAAAAAGACGACCAGTTCGTACCAGCCTCATGGGACCAAACAATGATTTGTGGGAATCATAAAGTCTGAACTAATTTAATAAACTATCTTACGGCGATAGCAAAGTGAAATCTTATACTCATGTGTTATTGAAGTTACAGAACTCTCTACCAATACTACTGCACTGCATTGTGGGATATTTATTCTGGTGTATTGTCCAGTGTTTGCATACTGTAATATTTCACCGGAAATAGTATGCAGTTCGTATACTATCGGTTTCATACTAAGGTTTTGGATATACTAAAAAATCTCACATATTGACATACTGTATATAAATAGCATATTAAAATGGAATTTCGGATGTAACTTAGCCCATGTGAATGACATTAGCTGACAGGAAGTAAACATGGACCCAAGTGGTTACCTAGAAATGCAAGTCCATTGAAAATAGTCTATTGACTGTAAGTTTCATGTTCTTGCACAGCACATATGCAGTTTATAATACTAATGGGGATATTTTTTACCACAAATTCATAGTAACTTTTAAAACAATGGTTCCTTGGTTTCAGACGGAGTTAATTAAGCTAGCATTAGCGCCATGAGATGGTTTAAAACACCATCTCTGGATGACTTTTTTGTGTTTCCAGCTGTCTTGTTCTAAGATGAGAACCATGTGGGTCTTACATATGCACTTGATGGGTATTTATAAATGATATCGTGCTAAAAGGCCGTGGCTCCAGGCTATGGCCCAGGCAAAAGTCAGCATCCTTTCCAGTCGATGATCAATAAGACATATGTAGTTAGTTAATGGTGTTACGTCAGGGCCAGTAAGCAAGCTATTTGATCCATTCCTTACAGTTTTGCTCTTGTTTTTGAGTCTCTGCACACCGCTCCAACATATGGTCAAATCCAGAGCTTGGCACTTCTGCCTAGTAACGGTTGCTAAACTATAATTGAACAATCGTTTTCGGGGGGGAGGCGTTCAGCGAACGGTCAGTTAAAAGTACGTATGTGCCACGACCACACATGCCGAAATCTGGGTGTATTAGTGGCCTTGCCAATTCCCACACTCTCTGATCCGTGCCCTTCAGGTGGAGGAGTTACTGTGGTGAGATCCTAACAGTAACAGAGTCAAGAGGAACTGGTTTTGAGCTTAACACTTCAGAACAGAAAGCCACTGCCAGACCTCCCTCACTGTGCCTTTCCATTGGAGAGGCAGTTTCCTGGGGCTAATTGGACTCTGATTTGGGCCTGCCAGTCCTTGTTTCCTGGTCCCAGTACTCTGGGCTCCGTGGACACAGATGGGCTGACTGGAAACGCTTCAGAGACGCTGAGCACACTGTTGCTGTTGGCCGCCGAACCCTGCCGCCTCTTAAAATGCCAGAATCCAGAGTTTTGTTGTAAAACATGTTCTCCGCAGTAATCCTTGTCAATCAGCAGCAGGCAGGAATCATCAGGGGTCTAAAATGACATATGAATATGAACATTGGAATCATGCCAAATTGTATTTCACCAAGGGACGTTGGGATTCCAAGTGAGACACATGTGCAGAGTGCGCTGTGTTGACTTTGTGGCCAAGTGTATATATTTCTTTTTGATGGTTGGGGAGGAGGGCTGTGTTGCATCTCTGCTCTAAAGGCTTGATCTGGATCAAATGCTTTACAACTCTGGATGGAACAACATTGTAAAGTTGTGCTGTTGGCTTGCGTTGCCTATTGTTTGTTTGCCAAGCTCAGCCTTTTTCACTCCAGTGTTTCTTTCGTTAGATTAAGGCCCGAAGTATGAGCTCTTTAGCTCCCACACACGAGCACTCCCTTGTGTATTTGTTAATAGAAACCATGGGTAGCCACTATCGGGTTTTTATCCCGGATACAGGAATGGCAGAGGGACGCTCCCGAGTGGCGCTGATACATGTGGTGTTGTTTTCTCCACACGAAGAGCCTGCCAGTTCACAGGAAGATGCTGCACATTTGCATTCTCATCAAGAGAAGACGAGATCAAATGAGCCGCAGAAGCATTTATCACATTAATATCGCCAGAGAGTTATTGCACGCTCATATTCTCCATCGACCCTTTCTGCACTTTCAACCCCCCTCGTCTGTTTGCAACACCTCATAATTTCTAAACAGCCCGTTGTGATTTCCCAGGCTGAGGGTGTTGCTCAGTGGAGGATTACAGCTCTATGATAATTGATCTCAAACATTTGGCATGCCTTCATCTTTTTTTTTTTACTGCTCATATGGTCGTAATATGTTCATGCTTGCAGGCAGAAAGTGTACTGCTAAATGTTCTGGGCCATGTAGGGTGCTGACAGATGTGTTTCTATCACAATATATAATGAATAGAGGTGTTATCTTACAATTTAAAAGACAGAGTAGTACTTTAACTAGATATAATACTGAACTAACATACTTATTTTCATATTAGTCAAGACAACAGTTACCATTTGAGTTGTGGAAATAACGTGACTGCCTGCAAATGCCATTACAAACATAAGTACATGAGTTTCTACCATCACTGACATGAAAGCATGAGTCTCAGTCCCAATGGTATGTGACTAAGTTCTCCTCTACATTCTTTGTTTGCACTCAACCGCCAAGTCCGAATTCCTCTTAAGTCGAGGTTAGATCCAGTTTTCATGTATTTCAACGTCAGAACACATTACAAGGCCTTCACAGCTAACAAAATCTACCTTCAAGACACTTCCTGGCAGTAATAGCAACAGATTGCTTAATAAGAGATGAGCTCTGTTTTCACAGAGTGAGGTTATGCTTTAGTTGGCAGTGGGGTGCCGCTTGCAGCTCAGAAGAACTCTACTCTCGAACCTTTTTGCTTAATGTGAGTACATTAGCAACTAAAGTAACAGTATGGAGTGACAGTTTATGTAAATAGTAAGTACTATGGTATATTTATATTTATATATTCTACTTATTTATATTTATTTATTCCACTTAACCCATGAAAATAAATTGTTCTTTGCTTTCTAGCACTTTAAGGGCTCTATTTTCCTGATATAGGGCGCAAACACAAGTGGGCGTGACCAGCGAATCTTTGCAATTTTGGTGACCACAGGCATTGGCGCAAACTAGGTGAAACTAGCTGGGCACAACGTGGAAGAGAGGCTGACTACATTATTACTAAGAGGAATAAAGAGGTGGAGTCGGGTCAAGTTTCAGTATAACCAATCACCATAGACTGGTTGGTGGTCTACAGTTTTGAAGCCTCAAGTTCAGCATTTTAGCCATCACGCATTTTTGGCCGTCGCCATCTTGGATTTTTGCAACCAGAAGTGACACGAGAGGGCATGGAGCTAAGTAGAAGTGAACGCTGAATAAGACATTTTTTGCCGACATAAATGTTACAATTAACTTTTGTGAGCTGAAAACACACTGTGAAAGGGTTAACGTTCTAAGATGAAAACACGGAACAGGCAACACCGGTAGCGATCTGTCAATCACAAGGTAGCCTAAATGGGACCAAAAATTACTAAATGAACATCATGCTGTGTTGAAGAAGACTTAAAACTAGCGATTGAGATCATAAACTCATGTTTATAATGTTTACTGAGGTAATAATAAAGTGAGATGTAGGCTCATTTTCTCATAGACTTCTATACAATCAGACTTCTTTTTGTAACCAGAGGAGTCGCCCCCTGCTGGCTGTTAGAAAGAATGCAAGTTTAAGGCACTTCCACATTGGCTCCAATTTTCATTTATCTCTGTGCGTGTACCTCTGCCAACTAAAACCATTAAAAGTCGCCCTGCGTCTGCGATAAGAGGTGATCTGAACAGGTTTTAACGCAAATGCAGTTTCACGCCAAAATGATCTCCAAAATTCCGCCGCGCCACCTAATCAGCATTACACAGCCTCGGCTGCGCCTCTCTTCCCATCTTGGCGCAAATGTTTGTTTAGTTCCAGGAAACGACTAAACAGGGGCACATGCAAAAGAGTTGAGACCGAGGAAAATTGCATAAACACTGCCTTTGACCTTGCACTGGCTTTGCCCCTGCAGGAAAATGGAGCCCTGAGTATTTTGGGTCTGTCAACTGAGCATGCAACAGAGGAGATGGAGAGATGGAGAGAGAGAGAGAGAGAGAGAGGGGAGAGAGTTTGTTAAAGCCCACAGTGAGTCCCTCACTTCCCTGTTTCGAATTCCTGAGGTTTTCAGTTCTCTGGAAGGCCTGGAGCTAATTTGGCTTTCAGGCTTTCCCCTCTAATTCTTTGCGACTAATTACAGTCGTATTCCCGCAATTAAACTGATAAACTCTGCTGAGCTTGGCAAGGTTACCGAAGAAACCCCAGCCCCTCCTCATTGGCTCAGGGTACCACCTCTTCGCCATCTTCCTTTCTCGCCGTAGTAAACACACTAAAAATAAAAAATCAACCTGAATTCTTCGACAGAGTCCGTCTCCTAGGCTCCCAGTATTTACTGCCTCTGGTGACGATGCCAGGAACATCGAGAGGAGCGTCCAAAGGTCAGGCAGATGTTGCTCATGAGGGGATTTGAACAGTTCTGTCTTAAAAACCCCAAACGCCCCAAAGGGATATTATTCTATTATCATTTGAGCATGATTGCAAGTTAGGGGACAGCTTCATAACATCATCACAAAGAAGTGCTCTTGCGTATTCCTCTTGGTTCCAAACGGATTTAATGTTTTAATTGGGCCTGCCAGCACTGTCTCAGCTCATGCATACAGATAGGATACCTAGGGAGAAAGAAAAACAAGCATGGAAATAAAATGAGGTAGGCTGTCTAGACCGTTTGCTTGGACTCATTTCGGTTGTCCGGTAGGTTTTTCAGCACATGCAAATGTTTATCTCTGTGAAATGAAGCATATGGGCCGAGCTCCATTAAGTGCTGAAGGGGTGGTCCCTACCTCAATTTCCTGTCAAACACAAATCAGCACTTCTGTGCCCTCCATATTTTTAAGACTTCTCATTTTTTTGTCTTTTTTTTTTTGTAACTGTTTATATTTTATGAGTGTGCGCGCACACCTACTGGCCGTCCTGTCTGCGTCACGTATTTGTGTCTTCTCTGTTATCCCCTGTTATCCCCATTCAGAGCTACACATTTGCGATGACGCACTACGACGCAGCACGCCGTATAAACACTGGAAACCAGACACCTTATTGTGTTGAGGAACATGTGTAAAAATACGCAGGGCATATTTGTAGAAGCTTTGAAATAACGGCTGGGATGTGAGTGTGAAGGATGGATTTCACCAATGTTTAGAGAGCAGGTTTAATTTTGGAAAGGCCAAGCTCTTTTCTTCAGTCTGCCTGCAGGTTCTTCTTCTTCGGTTGACTTTTATGTGCACATCCTTCTCAACAGAGAGGTCACTGTTGGCGGAAATCTTGAAATGTTGAGCTGAAATACAGAATATTTGATCAATTACTATCAGTTATTATTACTAAAGCTGAATAGAAAAACATGTAGTTATCTCTCCTGTATTTCGACTATCACAGAAGTGCAGCACATCACAGCAATCCTTTTGTCCTCTAACGCTCTTGTGTTTTCCCCCTCCTCAAGGTATCCGAGGGCTCGGAGGTCCACTTTCAGCCGGGAAACTTCTCCATCTCCTGCCAGATCCAGAAGGAGACCCTTCCCCATGGCAACGAGCACCTCCTCAACTGGGCCCAGAAGAAGTACAAGGCAGTCACCTCTTTCTCTGAGCTCAGGATGACTCAAGACATCTACATCAAAGTCGGAGAAGGTGTGTGCTAGATTCCCAAAATTCCCAACATAGCTCTCGGCCCCTCGGGCACGCCTCCCCATTCCCTT
This sequence comes from Helicolenus hilgendorfi, assembly GCA_916700815.1. NCBI lineage: Eukaryota > Metazoa > Chordata > Actinopteri > Perciformes > Sebastidae > Helicolenus > Helicolenus hilgendorfi. Next base: position 372 of record CAKALG010017077.1, on the reverse strand, counting down.
TCAGCTCCCACTACTTTGCTTAGCTTTTTGTGTTTGAACCCTGTCTAGAGGTTTACATGCATTTCTCTGGGAAAAGACTTTCCTTCCCTCAACGGGCATTCACCCTTTCACACTATTTAACAGGCTACCTGCGGTACTTCTGAGCTGTGGTTTCTTATGGCCTTAAGAAGTATTGGACCCCAGAAATATAAAGAAAGACTATATATATATATATTTGAGTATTTTGGCTGAATTATAAAAAAAAACAGTATGTGTGTATAATGAGATACTTTCTATTTTTGAGGCTCCTCATGATCTTATTGTTAGAGGTAAAACAGTTAGTTGATTGATTAGTCGATTGACAGAAAAATGTATTTGCAACTATCTTTTATT
>CAKALG010017076.1:0-10217 GCA_916700815.1 Helicolenus hilgendorfi | reverse complement strand
GGGTGTGTGAATCCTCTGGCAAGTGCCCATTTAGGCGGCGGAAAGGGGGTTAGGACATGGTCACAACCAGCGGGAACACCTGCAGTTCTCGGATGAACCAGTGCTGCAACTCTGCCAGGGGGCCGTTTGAGTGCACTTTATGAGAGAGTTTGGCTCGGGGCCAAAGGAAGTTTTATTAGGGGAACTGGCACAATATCAAGGCAAAAGCAACAAAAGTGAGAGAGTACAAGGGGGCAGCCATGGTGTAGAGAATTGGTCCCATTTAGGTTGGTAACCAATTATAACAGTGGAGGGTTGTCTCAGGTCAGTAAATGATAAAATGAGCGAGTCTCGACACTTGTGGCTGACAGACAAAACAGTCGCCCTGGGGCTCTAGTACTGCTTTTAACTCAGTAGACCATGAAATCCTACTCCAGACTAGAAAAATATATAATCATGGGATACAGACTTCGGTCATATCGGAGTGCCACTAAAAATGGTTCTGCACACACTCAATATTTAAAATAATGTCTGACTGGTGTGACGTCAACATTGACACGTAGCTCAGAATTGTTGATGAGGTATGTGTTTTTTAATGAACTGGTAATTTACATTTGTTTAAAATCTTGGACATTTAAAAAATGCTGTTATCAGACATCTTAGAAACATTTTTTAAGTATCTATAATAGGAAAATAATGTTACACAGCCTTGGAATGATAAACACAAGTATCCAAGTATACAGTGCATATTACAAAACAGATTTTTTTTTTTTCAACCTGTGTGCGTATTTGTGTGTGTGTGTGCATGAGACAGAAGGTTGTCCACGTTCCTCCTTGTCCAGGCATATCAAAGGCAGGTGCCAACCCTTGTGTTCCTGCCAGCCCGATACTGTGCCAGATTCCAAAGGTTAACAAGAATCTGCACTCTGCAACCAGCCGCACACAATAGTGCCATTCTTCTCTTTGCACATACCTACTTTGGTTCTCCTTTCCTGAATCTGCTTGTTGTGACGCACAAAACCAGGCTTGTGTGATTTGAACCCAGGGACGTACTGGGGAAAGATGACATTTGAGTGTAACAAAACTTTTCGCTGAATTAGGGGAAAATCCTTCTTTAGATTATTCTGAAAATTACTGTTTCAAGTGCAACATCCTTTTTTTCTATTCCTTTATTTTTTACGTTATTAAATATATTTAAATAAATCCAGCACATACATGTGAATTATCTATTTTATAAAGGGGAGTAGAGATGTATCAACTGCAAACTGAGATACAGAGTATGAGGCCTGGAACAAATGATTATAGTTAGGGTGTTTTAATAAGGTGCAATGTTTTGACATAAAGCATGACTTCATCAGATTTAGGTGCTCTTAATGCTCCAAGTGTAATTGTGTAATTGTGCTCCAGGCCTCTCCAGTTTATGTCACAGTTGTGTTGTCTGTTTAAAGGTGCTCTATACAATATCCAGAGCATTAATATAGCATCAAACAACTATTGTCTATGTAAAGATATAGATTAGTAATGTCTACCTGAGCAGAGAATGAAGTCACTCTTCCTCTGTGTCTTGTAATCCGAGCTTTTCTTTGCTTTGTTTAAGGGCTGTCAAAGGTAACACGATAATAACGCAAATTTGTTTCTCCACTAATTTCTTTAACGCATTAAGGTAACTTGAAATTTTTAATTAACCTCTTAAAAATCCGATGGACCCGAGCACTATTCGATCTTTCGGAGGTTGTAGCTGGGTAACATGTAGATGTACTTTCACCCAGGAGACCCGTATGAAACCAACAATGTGTAATTGTTGTTGTGTTTAGAACCTCAAGTTTCACTTTTCAAATGTAGTTGTTTTAAGCCAAAACACAATCTTTTCCCCTAAACTTAACAAAGTGGTTTTGATGCCTAAATCTAAAGAAGTTGTAGTTTTGTTGCCTAAACCTAAACAAGCTGTTTTATTTATGTTCAAAACATACGATTTCTTTCACTTCACATAGTAGGCGTAGTAGGCCCCTACTGACCCACATCTATGAGCTTCACGACTGATAACGCACATTTAATGAGCTGATAACAGTTGAATCGGATAAAAACATATTTGATAGAGATAGAAACTGTCCTTGTCAATACTAAAAATCAGTTCAATATGGTAAAGTAATTCATCTGATTTAGAGACACCAAAAACAAGGTGCAGTCATTTAAATTAGATGTACCTGTTCGAGCAACTTTATTTCACTATGGTTATGTACTGGCTTTGTTCTTCTTCTCTGTGGCTATTTATTCAAATATTTTTCATTTGTAGATTTTAAATTTGTGCGTAACCAGTGAAAAAAAAGCTAATAAATGTTAACAAACCCCACTCTTCACCACTACCATATTCTGCACTAGTGTGTCTGTGTCTCCATCTTACCTATTTATTATTCATTCTGCAATGACGTCATAGTCCATAAGAGGTGGAATATCTGTCAGTCTGAGTTAGACTGCGAAATATGTCTATGTCTACTGGGTGATAAATAGACTGGAAGCAGGTTTCTGTAGACTCAAGTTGGATTGCTACAAAAAAACAAACATCTAAAGCCCTTTAGCTACAATTTTAATTCACTTTTTTCTAAAATAATTAATATATGGATTGTCATGTGGACACAATTTTGGATCGGAGCTGTCTGAATACACGTGCACAAAAATGCACAAACACGGACTGGGCTTCCATACAGTTGGGATTGAGTTTCACCACGGTTCTACGTGAGAGCCTGCAGAGATGTGCAGCCAAAGCAACGAGAGCAGCTCCACAGTTTAATTGCCTCCTTTTTTGTCCATTTCTAACATTCAGCCACTGGAGCCAAATGTAAATGTGAGTATGCTATTAGGCTCGTATACTCACATCCATCAGCACATGTCCCCAGCTTCTTCTTCTTTTCAACCTGCTTGAGAAAAAGCAGCGTGGAAAAAAAGAAAGAGGAAAGGGGTCAGGTGTTACACACCCATTGCAAACTTCAGATTTTTAGAGGACTGAGGTGATTGGTTTGACCGTACATTCAGTGGTCACTCATTTTACCTTCAGAACAGCCTGAAATATGCATGGTTCTGCCAGGCTGAATTAAAGCAACAGTAGGCAGAATGCCTTTGGCATCATTGGGTAAAAAATCCATAATAACCTTTCAGCATATTGTAATTCAAGTGTTCTGAGAGAAAACTAGACTTCTGTACCTCCTCATGGCTCTGTTTTCAGGCTTTAGAAAATTTAGCCTGTGACGGGAGACTTTGGCAAATCACAGGTCATTTCAGAGAGAGAGCGTTCCCATTGGCTGTTCATTCAACGGAGGCAGATGTCAATCAATCGCAAACTCTGATCAAACAATCAAACAAGGCAGCTGATCTTAACATGGCGGCAGTATCAAAAACGTTCTCATTTGTCTTGTAGTGTACTGTTTAGCTGTAAAATGAGAAAGTGTGCTCCGGCTGGTGGGCGGTGCTTGGTATTTCCTCAACTGGTCTCAACATGGCGGCCGGGTCACAAGTTTCTCATTTTACAGCTAAATGGTACACTACAAGATGTTTCTGAAAACATTTTATGCGAGAAATAGGCATTACAGTAACAGAATATTGATTCATATTTGATCAGCGTTGCCTAGTTTGACCGTTTGATCGGAGTTCGCGAGTGATTGACAGCTGCTCAGAGACGGCAAAGCTCCAGCTCGGCTCTGATTGGCTGTTTTCCTCCGGTCACCAGAGGACACCGGAAGACACCGGAGGACAACGGAGGACGCGGTGGAACATGTTTTTTTTTCCACCTGTCTCAAGATATAGTGTCCGTTTTATAAAAATATCTTTCTAAAATCATATTTGCTCCAATTCTACCTATTGCTGCTTTAAACATATTGAAATTCAAAGCTTTTCATTGCAAATATGTAAAAAAAAAAATTACATTTAAATTTGTATTTAAAAAATAAAACACAGAACCCATACAAAGACTATACGTTTACATTTTGACTGGCATTGTAACATTCTGACATTGTGTTCACACTTGATAAGTTAAAAAGGACACATATTACTCAAAGCTTTTATGACTGTGATACTTGATACAATAAAAAAACTAGATCTGGAAACATCAATGGCAAAAGGTTTCAATTCATGAGTATAGGGTCAGGATTATGTGTTCTTTTTATGCCTGACTCATTGTTTGATAGAAACTGTTGGCTTGGGTTTCAAGTGGCATTTGTGGGTGGCTATTGCAAACCCCGGGACAAGTTGAAAAGCTTAGCGCTTAGGAAATGTCACTCACTCAGACATGAAGTCAGAGTCTAACCAATGAACTCGCAGCAATTTATCATCTGAAGCGTTTCTGTTACACCGCTCATGTATTTACTTCATGGTCTGCGGTGAAAGAGAATGGACTCTTGTTCTGCCCTGCCAAGGTGTGTGTCAGTGAGAGTCCGGCTCAGGTAGGCACCCACAGCGTCTCTGACGTGGAGCATTTCACAAGGATTAGGGAAATGTCAAACAATGTAAAGCTATCCCTATAGACAACCATCCATGGGAGGAAAATGGAATTTTAGATTACAAGATAGATCACATCCACATATTCTATAGGGATGATACTGTGATAAATCATGTATGTATGTACAGTATATCTTGATCATTTGATACTGTATCTACATTAAACACTGCAAAACAATTTATGTTGTACTTTTCCATCATGCTACTTTGTACTTTAGAGGGAAATATACTTTTTAGTTTCTTTGCTGATTGAAGATTTTACATGCAAACCACATGGTAGGCTTATTAACCCCTTAAAACTCTGACAGCATGCCGGTGGGCACGGCCGCTATTCTGTCTTTCAGAGGTTGTTTCAGTGCTGAGTTTTCAAGCTAGAGGGAAGATACTGGTATCATATGAAGCGCTACGAAGTTACACTAAATTTATGGAGAGGAAAAACTAGCACGGCTATTTTCAAAGGGGTCCCTTGACCTCTGACCTTAAGATATTTGAATGAAAATGGGTTTATGGGTGCCCACATGTCTCCCCTTTACAGACATGCCCACTTTATGATAATCACATGCAGTTTGGGGCAAGTTCTAGTCAAGTCAGCACACTGACACACTGACAGCTGTTGTTGCCTGTATTTGTTTAGGTAAATCTGCATGTCTTGCCTGTTGGGTTTGAGTTTGCATTGTTATGATTTGAGCAATATTGGACAATCATGCAATTAATCAGGATTAAATACTTTAATCGATCGACAGCCCTATAGAAAACACAATAATTTACATAAAAGTTAGTTAGAAATGTCGCAGGTTATAATTTGGGCATATTTTTTTATGCTAAATGCAGTACCTGTGAGGGTTTCTGGACAATATTTGTCATTGTTTTGTGTTGTTAATTGATTTCCAATAATACATATTTGCATGAAGCAAGCACATTTGCCCACTCCCATGTTGATAAGAGCATTATATACTTGACAAATCTTCCTTCAAGGTACTACATTTTGAGCAGTTACAAAATGTGTGACTAATTTGCGATTGAGCGCGATTAAATATTTGAATTGATTGGCATTGATTGCCCTAATTGTAACAACTTTTGGAAATAGCACTTTTATTTTGAAGAACCATTAGTGATGTCCAGGTGTGTTGACTGTAGCAGTCTTTAGAGAGTATTTTTGTTGCTTGTAGCAGAGACTGAGGAGAAGCTAGCTAACAGAATATACAGTATTCAATTTACAACGAACCTGAAAAGTTGGGGAAAAAACGACTCCTCCTGAATGCAGTTAACAAGATCTATACATCTTTAGGACGTTTCTTCTTTTCGCTGTTCTCTGCACAGCAGGCCAATGCATACGTTATGAATCATTTTAGTAGCCTGAGTAAGACTGAAGTAGTTGGTATCTGCTATTGCAATGTTTTTAATGTTTTTTCCAGTGTTCGTTTTAAAGCACTAATTGCACTTTCTTGCTGCAGTGCTTAATTTTTATTAAGCTTTAAGAAGTTGTCCTATACTTATTTTCAATAGGCTGTTGTGGTGTGGTGTGTGGACCATGACCTGGGGGTCTGAGGGAAAATTTGGACCCTGAAGATAAACCATTTGGGAACGACAGCATGTTAGCAAGCTGACAAACTAATTCATATAATCTTTATGTTTGAGAAATGCTGCACTTTCCAGTCTGGAAAACCACACAATAATGCAATTTTTTTTCTTTTGACCAAGCTCCCTGTGATCCACAATTTTAAATGTTAGAAAGTGGTCATTTGGTCATCTACAATTAGCCACAGATGTGCATGCCATTACTGGGGTGGCTGGAGTCTCATAAAAACTGTAGTTATAATCTGTAGATGATCAGTCGTATAACTTAATTTTCCCACTGAGGGTGAAATCCCATACTGAAACAGGTGTCAAAATATTGCCTAAGTCATATCTCCTCCAGCGCTCATTAAATAACTTCCAGACGAGACCTGCTTGGCAAAACCCTTGTAGTTTTGTAGTGTGAGCTATTACACTGACGGAGCCGTTTACATGCTGGCAGTTAAAACTATGGAAATCCACAGTATTCATATTTCTGGGTTTATATATACTGTATCTCTGATTTATTTATTGTACGTATATAAACATGGTTCACCTTTTCTTCAGCCATATTTTGCCATGACATACAAGCAAGCCTTTGGCTGATAGGGTTTTCCCATGACAGCATGATGTGTACACATTTATTTTAAGTCTGAGAACGCTACGCTTCCAGGATTTGTGGGGAAGTCCCTCTTTTGCTATATTGGGGTGTGTGTCTGCTTACAGACATACCAAAGCATCGGGGCATTTAATCCTGTCTACCAGTTCAAATAAGTATTGTTGTATGCCAAGCCACTCTTACACAAGTCAGTTTTAATGGGTTCAGTGGAATGTATCCAGTCTACGTGTTACCGAGTGAGCAGCTTCTGTTCGCCGATGCCGAAAGGGACACCAGCTTATTACACACAAACACAAACATTCCCACTTTGAAATACTGTCCTCCTGATGCCCTACGGCCTCTCAACTAAACTGAATTTGGCAGGGGTGGATGTATCATTTTGTTAACAAATAATAAAGATGATTTTTTTCAGAAAGCTAAGCGAGTAGTGAGCAGCATTTTATGTTTGCTTTTGTATTTGCCTTCAGGTCTCTTCCACCAGGGTGGCTTCCACAGTCTCCTCAGAGCCTGTCATCAGCTGTGTGATGTAGAGTTTTTTTTAATTTATAACATGAAAAGATTCCATAAGGATTTACTTGGCTTTACTTAAATATTCATTCGCAGTTACCTTAAAACTAATAGGCAATAACCTTAAAACCCTGTAATACTGACGGGTTGAACGCTCCAAATTTGTTATACCCCCGACCACACCCATTAGTGATGTCACGAAGTACCGGCACACCCTGGAGTACACTTTTACATCCCTGCAGTGATATGCAGTGTATAGCTTTAACCACAGGTCAACAAAAACAAGATTTTCAAGCCTGCTACTGTACAGTAGGAGGCACTTTGAAAAAAAGGAACATATTAAATCTAGAAGCATGTGCACAGAGTCGACTAGTCATCTTTTAGTGCTTTCAAATGGAACTCATGAGCTCATGTTTAGAACATGGGAAGTTGTGTACACAATATACTTGGCGTTCAAGTGGATAAGTCGTGAGAACACCGCTGCTAGGCAACAGCAATATTAATGTTACTGTTGGCATCTACATGCCGCAGAGGCTAACAATTTAACAAGCAGGCAAGTAACATAATGCAGTTCATATGAACTCTTGTTGTGAACGTGGTAAACGTGACCCCATTGAGAAAACAATGCATTTCCCATAAAACTAAACACTCAATTGTCCTGGTTTTCACCACAATTAAATAATGATAACAATATTATAATTACATAGATGTTTATCATGTTACACTCATTAATTAATTTGTGCGCATGAGATAAAAGAGCCATCATAGCGCGCCGCTGCAGTCTCTATAGAGAGTGATGTTGAGCGCTGTCAAGCCACAATTACGCAAGGACACAAAAGATCCGCTGGTTATGTTTTGTGCAGTTTTGAACCACAGAACCCTTCGTGCTTATGTGCACATCAAACGTGTCGTTTTGATTAATTATTCTACAAAGTTCCTTCGGCGCATCAACAGGCATTTCACACCGCTTATAACGCTTTCACCCAGTGTCTCCATCCTGGCCATAATCTCCTCTGAGCTCCACATTTTTAATTATAATAGTCTGAGACTGTGGCGAGCAACATGATTTGATAGAGATGGTTCAGGTTCAAAACTAAAGTTGAAAAAAAATGTCCATTGGCCCAGACCAGGAAAATTCTCTACAGGACACCCAAACTGTCAGTATGTCATGATGGGGACAGTCCTGGGATTAAAGGGGGACAAAGTAGTTAATTAAGTCATAATTGTCACAGCCTCTAATGCACCCCCCTTAATAATACCTTCTTTCTGATCCCACTCCATGCTCAAATGCGCCACAGGTGCGCCAAGTTAGCCATCCTGATGAAAACACCTATGTTGCGTGCATATTATTGCGTGCACGTGCACACAAATGCGTGCGTGGACATGCGGTTCACTTAAGCCGGTTTGGGGGGTTGAAAATATGGTCACCCTAGAATAGACCTCTTTTCTGTTAGTAAATATGATGACATATTTTGTGGGTGGAGCGTTAAGTGGAGGCACAATAATTCTCTAAAAATAAATAAATGAAAGCATGGCGGAATTAATAAGTTAGCTAAGTAGCCAGCTATCCGGCCAGCCATCCGACCAGTGGGCTTTTGAGCAGCGGCAGCGCTGTAAAGACAAATTGAGGACTTATAAATCTTTGGATGCCAATAGTTAACTATCCTTCAGTAAAGTCAGTCAAAAAGAGGGTCGTACAATATCAGTGAAGTGTTTCAGAGACGGAGAGAAAAGGCTGCTAATAGTGGCTGCGGTTAGCAGAAGGCTAAACTACTACTACTATACTAGGAATACATGTAAAGGTTGGCCTACAGAGCTCTATCAACAAGTAACATTGTTGCCCAATATTTATTCCTTACTGCTTGTCCACCTTCTTTGATACACTAAAATAGCTTCAGGTGTAACCAGCCTCAGCGTACTTAGCCTATACTAAGTTAGCATTTTTACAATGTGTTAGCATACCATGCTAACAAGCTAACACACTAGCTGATGGGTCTGATGGGAGGTTAAACTAGAGAGTTGGACAAGTGGATATTTGGACCCAATAGAAAAAAAAAATCAGGGGATTGCCAAAGTCTTTAGGATTAATCATCTGGATACCATAAAGATTTGCACAGTATTTCACAACAATCCATCCAATATTTGTGATGACAGACCACCTGACCAACTGGAATTGACATCAGAGTTGTATATACTCCAACTGTGATTCAAAGTTTTTGGAAAGCTCTTCAAGTAATACAAAAACGACAATGGGTCACTCAAAGTTTGTCATCCCTTTTGTCACACAACATATATAGATAATACAAACACATACATATATTGTATACACAATATATGTATGGCTTTGATTAGGGCCCATGCGTGACACCACACATGGCGCTGATCTGATCGGGAGTGTGCTGGTTGGCTTCAGTTGCATGTTGGACGCCTCACTACCACTGGCTTGCCAAATCTCTGGGTTTCACTCCTACAAACAGCCGACTTGGGGGATTTGGTTCTCCAGTAATTGTTGTGTGCGATCATCGCTGGGCTCTCCCCTGCTTTTTTGCCGTGCCCAAGTGGCCATTGTTGTGTAATGTTGTTCCCAAGCTGTAATCACAGGCAGATGGCTGCGGGCCTTGCCGCTCGATCATGATGGGGCTTTCCCCATACAAACAAATGAGGTCTCCTCACAAAGAGGTGTGATGTAAGGTGCTTGCTAGAAAGGATGCTTATTTCGGAGTACTGAGACATCCAGATTTTGGATGTTGGGGTTTGATACATTGCCATTTGGCTATGAAAATGTTTTGGGGAAGGATATCAGCATAAGACAGTGTCCAGTTTTTGCTGGAGTGCCAGCTCTTCATGATTTGAATATGCACAAGCATTACGAGAACTGGATACAGCGTTGGAGGCGGGCTCCCATACATTCCTATGAGAGTTGCTAAGTGGCGCATGATGCCAAAATGGCACGAATTCCGAGTGGAAAAGTACCGGATCTTCTGCATCCATTGGGCCCATGGAGCAGGCGCAGTAGCATCCGCTCAGTCACATGGCTCGGTCACGATGTCACAGTCGTCACGCTGTCGTC
>CAKALG010017075.1:0-11651 GCA_916700815.1 Helicolenus hilgendorfi | reverse complement strand
GAAAGAAACAAGAAAGGAAGGAAGGAAAGAAAGAAGCAAGCAAACAAGAAACAAACAAAAAAACAAAACAAGAAAGAAAATAAATAAATAAATAAATAAAATGTTAGTTGCACATTTTAAGCCAGCTAAATTCAATAATGAACCGACCTGGTGTTCGTAGGGGTAAGAGCTCTCTGAGTCGACGCCTTGGTTGCGGATGACGTAGAGGATGGCTTTCGAGATGTATCCTCCTCTGCAGCCGAGATTTCCATCGTCTCTGCTGCAGTCCACCAGGTTCTGTGGGCTCAGGGGAACGAGGACACCTGTTCGCTTCTTCATCTGGCCCTCAAGAGCTCCCAGAGAGCTGAAGGCCCAGCAGGACCCACACAGCCCCTTGAAATAGAGAAATAATGTTTATTACCATATGAATCTTGTGTTTACCAGATATGTGATCATAAGTTTCTTGGAAATAAGTCATTCAGCATGAAAAAAAAGCATAAAAAATGACTAATCAACTAAAGAAATCTTAGTCAACAAAGACCAAAACAACCGATTAGTCAACTAATCGACTAAGAGGGGGCAGTCCTATTTATTAGATTCTCATTTCCTCCATTTAAACTAGCTGATCTCAAATCGTTGCTTACCTGGTCTCGGACTGGACTGACCAGGCCGCTCTTCCTCCAGTCGACACTCTGAGGCGTCAATAAGCCACTTGCTTCCTTAAAAGTGCTGTTTCTGAAATGAATAGGATCCTCCAGCTTCAGGCCGTTCAGCTTCTCATTGATTTCCTCAGCTGTCTTAATAGAAAAGAGGTAAATATATGAACTACACATGAAGGAAATATTACAAAGCTTAGTGATGACGTCTTCACAGCAGTGCTCTAGCTAACTTTGAACACATTTCAAATTGCAATATTGTGTATTTACAGTAGTTTAAGGACTCTTCTAAAAGATTTTATTTTGCACATGGTGTCCCTCAGACACCAGCAAGCAATCATAAAATGAACCATAAGTTCATCTTATCAAGTTTAAACTTCTGCCTTTCGGAGAAAGAGAACAAAATATTAATTTATTTTATTCATTATAACGCCACACCAGGTCTGTCATCTCACTTATTACCCCTTTTTTGCTGTACAGTCCCGCTGTGTTGGTGTCAAATTTGACTTTGTTTTATAGATCAAAACACCTCCCCTTCCTAACAAGTTAAAAACATTTTAGCTGTCCTCACATTTATTTCCAAAGCAATAGCACACTGTAGGTTAGGTAGGCTCAAGTGTGTCCTAAACATTTCTGCCAGGATCCTGCAATGAGTCAACACGTAAAATGCACAATAATTGTATTAATTTGAGTTATATACTATTCAATTTAAAATGTATTATTCTAAGAATAATCATGTAATTGTATCTTGTCTGCTTAAAAAGTTTGCGTTTCTTTTAATACTTGAACTGAATTCGCCACAGTGGATCACAACAAAAAGACACAACCTTTGCACCACACTAGATACTAGTTTGCATGTACATATACCTTTTATGTAACTTTATTAGCCCTCCCAGATGTACTCTACATCACAATAGTCCTGATTGTCCAGATTGGCACAGCCATACTGGATTAAATTAATCAGATTGCATTAAGGGGGATGAGAGCTGCTCTGTAGGTTAAGGTTTAATTTAAGCCACGGAGGGTGCAGGTTTAAATGCAGATTAACAGTATTGGTCATCCGTCTTGCACCAACAGAGGTCAATGAGTGTGAATGCACTTTAGGTTATAATGTCACGCATATGGTCCTGGGAGGGAGAGGAGCCAGTTCAGTGACATAATGTTCAGTGACATAATGTTGTATCCACGAGAGATCTCTCCGATACATTTCTGTCTTAAATAGTGACATGGTCAACAACGTCTGAGCGCTCCACTTTGGTACTGTATTTTAACATTAGGGGTCTTTTATTGTCAGCATAATGCTACTTTAGTGAGTTATAAGTCATAGGATGTATACAATACCGCTGCTTGATTTAGCAGCTAGCCAACAAACTTGAGGTTGTATAAAATAAGACTCAATTTAGAATGTACAAACAATAATCCTAACTATTTACTGTAGTCATGTGTTTAGCAGAAAATCCATAGGGCAAAAATTAAGTTATCCACTTAGTTACTCAGGGATAATGTAGGTCATAGTTGATATCGATGAAGTAAAAAATAAAAAGGAAGTAAGAAGGACGCAAGTAAGCCAAGAATGATGGAAGGAAAGAGGTAAATAAGAAACAAGAAACAAATAAATGAAAAACAACACACAAGAAACAAACAAACGGATGAAAAGCAACAAAGAAACAAGAAAGAAAGAGAAAGACAGAAAACTAATAAACAAGACAGAAGGAACCAACAAACAAATGAGGAAAGACAACAAGAAATATAAGGTCACCAAATCTGTGCAGGGAGGCTCAATGTGCAGCTCCAAACGTAATAAATAAAACAGTGAAGTTGGTTTAAAACTGCCACTTGTTTTAAACCAACCGATTTGACTGTTAACAGACCATTATATAGGCGTTATGAGTCGCTATAAGCACCATAGATGTGGGTCATTAGGGGCCTACTACGCCTACTACGTTGTTAAAGTGAAAGTGAAACTTAAAAGTAACACGTTCTAACATAAACCTGAATGAAACGTTACATTTTGATCACAAAAAAAGGCTTCTTTAGGTTTAGGCAATAAAACTACAACTTCTTTAGGTTAGGCAACAAAACTACAACTTATCTAGGTTTAGACAATACAACTAAAACTTATCTAGGTTTAGGCAGCAACACTACAACTTCTTTAGGTTTAGCAAAAACAAAACAGTTAAGTTTAGGGAAAAACACCATGTTACAAACACAAAGACAACTACACATTATTGGTTTCACACGGGATGTGAACTCCGGTCACCTCCTACAACTTCTTTAGGATCAGGCAACAACTCTACAACTTCTCTCCTGGGTGAAAACCCTGTGTTTTGTGTCCCATCCATCTTCCCTGACCTCCATCCCTTATGGAGATTCACACTGTCTAAACTACAGCGCCTGACTTCCACTTCTGCTCCTGTCATTATTATTACGGTCTCTAGAGGTCACTGTTGTGTTCTTTTATAACTTCTTTCAGTGATCTACCATGTGAATAGATGATAAAACCTGCTAGTAGGTGTAGTAGGCCCCTATTGACCCACATCTATGGGGCTTATAGCGACTCATAACGCCTATTTGTTAGCCTGAAAACAGTCCACTGCAACCCACTGCCAAGCAACAGCAGAATAACCTCCCTGGGTTATTATTAATCATAATTAATTATCTGTCAAATGATACGAGCATATAAGTAGTTGAATGAGCGTCAAAATATTTTTGGTAATTAGCTTTGGATTTATCTCCATCAAGATACTGTAAAAAATGTCTGAACCTGCATTCATGCTTTGATACAACCCTGTTAAAGATATTTAAATGTTACTGACACATTACAAACCGACTAAGACTTTAAGACATGTCCGTCTCGTTAGGGATCTGAAAGCTAAAAAGTTTACACAACCAACCTGTTTTCTGAGCAGGAGACCGGAAACGCAAACAGTCACTTTGGAGCGGATTCTTACCATGTCAGACAGATGATTGAGTCCCATTGTGAAGCTGTGTTTTCCTGCTGAGGCCTCCTGGTTGTGTCTCAACACCAGCTGCATGTTCTTCTCCCACACCGCTCTCCTGAAAACGACCTCAGTCTGAAACAAAAAACCCTGACTGAATGATCTAAAGCTATATGTGTGCGCATCTGTGTGTGTATGACGACAAAAGAGAGAGAAGTGAAGGTTTTCACAATCCTACCTGATTATCATAAACCTTGCCATGTTTGATCTGCCAGTCTTCCCACACTTTATTTAAGGCCGACGCAGCGTGGCCGAGGACTGGAAAGGTCAAAAGCAACACGGCACACAAAACGTGCATCTTGAAGAAGAAAAAACAAATGTAGTCACATTTTATGAGCAGATATGTCCCAGTTTATATAACTCCTCCTGGAACTGAAACGATTAGTAGATGAATACACTTTCGTTTTTTGTCTTATGCGATAAACTGAATACATTTAGGTTTTTGACTGTACAAACTTGACAGAACAGCAATTTGAGGCGTGTATAACTTTGATGTGAAAGCAGGAAATGCAGCAGCCTGTTTTCTAGCATTGCAGTCATTTAAAAAAGATTTCCTCACCTCAAAGAGGAGAAGTTCAAACCTGTAATCTCTGAGCCTCTTTGTCAAATCGTTTCTACCCTCTTATGACCTGTTAATTCCACATATTGACATTAGCTTTTGGTTTCTACTCAGCCAGTCTAAATGCATTACTAAGAAGAGTTAGCATTTACCTTGTTGCAGAAGAATGAGCAGGATTATTTTGTCCCGGCAAGAAAGTGCAACCGTTTCTAACAGAACAGAGAACCTTCACACTGAAAAGAGGAAGTATAGTTTTTTTTATCTCCGTTTTTCAGTGTGTCTGCCCTCTAGCTCGTCATGTGAATCTAATTTACAACCAGCTGCAGTGGCCAAAATACCCTTCCAGTAGCAGAGGTGGAAGTGATATGATTGAAATACATAACATACGTAAATGAAACTGCTTGTGGAGTACATGAGAAAAAACCCTGTGGACGGAAATGATTTGGAAAATCCTACAGATTATTTGTGATAATTAAACTGTGATAAATTGACAGAAAATACCATCTATCACCATTTTATAGTTCAGTATTAAATCACTTCAACAACACACTGAATTCTTTTTGACATTGACAACATGGGGTAAACCCTTGCTATTTGGCAAAAACAAGAATTCACATTTACTGCTAATGATGCAAATTTCTAACAGTGTCAGACTGAGTTTGTTATTAGAACTGCGATTAGTTTGAACTTTCTGGGGAAACAAATCTTCCCACCATCAATGCTATACACATTCAGACATACTGGATTCATAAATGGACATACGGTTTGGGGTGGTTTAACTCTCTTGACTAATGTGTTGCTATGTTTTGTGGATTATTGAAAATACCTGCTGCTGTGAGAAGTTGTCATGTGAAGTTTTGAGTGTAAAAAAACAAATTCATTAAGTACATCTATTTATAAGTACATATGTTAACACATGCTGTAAAGCAAACAAATAAACAACAACAACAACAACAAAAAGACAATACTAAATGCATTCTATCAATATCAGAATAAATTCTGTTTATCTATTTACATTTGCTTTTTTGTTTGCAAATTCCTGCAGTCCTATTACATGCAAGTTCTTGCAAATTATATTATTAGATATTATGTTATTATTATTATTTACAATATGTAAATAATTACAAAACTGGCACACCGTGCACACCCAGGTGTCCTGGGGATTTAAAGAATTGTTTCAACATTTTGGGAAATTTGCTTATTTACTTTATTCATGAGAATTTGATGAAAACAAGCTGTAGTAATATACTGTTTATTAGCATTTCTGTCCTATTTGTGTCTCATTAAATCAGTCGTACACACAGTACTGTTCAACTTCTATCTGTGGACATGTTGCTACGGAGTTTATGTGCGCAAAATACAAACGTAATGTGTTGTTTTCAACTGTTACTGCTAACAATAGCTAACCTGGCTGCAGGCAACTTTTCCGACTTGTTGTACTGGAACGCGGTCAACTCGGGTGTGACGTCATTCCCAGCTCCGATTTCCGAGGTAAACGGAATGCAGCATATTTCTTGGCCCAGAGCAGTACTTTGTCATCACTTTAAGGTTGCCTTGGCAGGGAAATCAGGAAATCACTGCACCCGGCCAAGAAATAGTCCGGCATGTAACCCCAGTACACTTTGTTTTTTTGTACAGATTAAACAAATGAGATATAGTGTGTTAATCAGTGAGCTTTAAAGGTCCCATATCATGCTCTCTTTCAGTTTTGTACTTGTATTTTGTGTTTCTACTAGAACATGTTGACATGCTGTAATGTTAAAAAAAAAACTTCATTTTCCTCTTACGGTCAGCCTGAATATGCCTGTATTTACCCTCTGTCTGAAATGCTCCGTTTTAGTGCATTTCAACAGAATTGCGTTGCTAGGCAACAGTTTGGGTCCATGTTTACTTCCTGTCAGCTGATGTTATTCACATACACTGCAACAGGAAATAAACTGGGACACATTTAGAATGTTTACGTTTAAAACCATGTGATGATATATATATATTGTATATTTGTGACATCACAAATGAACAGAAATCTTAACAGCTTGTTTCAAACGCACAATTTCTGAATACAGGCTGTGTGTATTTCTCCGTATATTGAGTGTTTTGATAGTTTAACAGTATTTATGGAGCACTTAAACCTGCTTTATAATATAAAAGACATGAAAATCTCACTTTTTACAATATGGGACCTTTAAGGGTGCTGGTAGGCAGGTTTTGCTACCTGACAGAGCCAGGGTAGCTATTTCCCTCTGTTTCCCTCTGTCTTTATGCTAAGCTAAGCTAACTGGTTGCTGGCTGTAGCTTCATGGTGTGGTAGCAATCTTCTGATGTAAATCTGCAAGAAAGCAAATAAGCGTATTCCCCAAAATGTCAAACTTTTCCATGCAGATGCTGACCGTGTAATTTGCGATGTCCCTGGATCAAATTTGACTGAGGACCTTTGTTGCAAATCATCCCCCATCTCACCCGCTCCTCTTTTTCCTTCAGCTCTCTACTGTACTCCATCTAAAAAAAAAAAAAAAAGGAAAATTAAGACATCACAGCAGTCACCACTACAGGGAGCAGCAATGACGAAGCAAAAATGATGATAAAAATACAGCAGGATATTATGCAATTAGGAGCTTTGATTTGGCCGAGGCCGTATTTGGCGTTCATCACTGATTTTCTCTTCCGGGGTTGGACGGAGATTCGCTGATGAACGCAGGTTCCCCGAAGGTACCAGATGGTAAGTTCCTGACTCAGCAGCAGCAGCTCTTCTTCTGTGGTGATCATGCACCTTTTGAGTCCACACACCTCATAATCCTGCAGCTGAGCAGAGAGGCAGACAATTCTGATTGTCTCTTTTCTAAGTATTTGCTAATGAAACAAATTAACAAGGGGAGGAGTGTGGGTGTAGTGAGCAGCTGAATCACAAATGTATAAAATGCACACATGAATTTACACCCATAATATTTATGAGGCCCACAGTCAATTATTCAAGTCTTTTAGAGATGTGGGCTGAGATGAGAGATAATTCAGTCACAGGGGGGAAAGGAGAAAAAAACAAACCAGAGTTGGCAATTTGAAATGCATGTTACTGCCCACCTCTTATTATTGAGATGTGACGTATGGATTATAATGCTAATTATGAATGAGTCACCTTTTATGTAATCGTAAGAGAATGGATGACGACAAATGGGACCACTGAAAAACACAAGGATTCACATACTGTATTTTCATGGATTGTACTCTGATATTTCATCAGTAGCGAATATGTGGAACAATTGTTGGACCTTGTTGGTGACATCAGTTGTTGTGAAATCTAACCCTTCAAGTGCGGTTTAAAATGACCTTGATAGTTTGTCCAGTAACCAGCATTTTCTGTGACTCCAAACAGCTTTTAGTTTTCATGTCAGACTTGCAGAAACACATTCACAGACTTAAAGGTGCTGTTGATAACATTGATAACATTCAGCCACTAGATGACGCACTCTTCCTCCCTCGTTCCATTGCATTTACTTCACAACAAGTGGTTGCCATTTTGTTGCTCAACTTGCATATTTTATTGTCGAGTGTAATGAGACTCAGACATGTGATACCAACTTTGTTTTACTATTGGCTCACAGGCCTTGTTAGAAATGGGAACCAAACATCGGATATCTTCCACAGAGATAAACAAAACATTCATTTTGGACCCATCAACATTTTTTAAATGCCTGATTCACGTCCATAAGATATTGTTTTAGGAAAAGCCATATTTTTATCTGTATCTTTCTAAATCCTCTGTGGATGTATTATTTTTACATTTTTTAAAATATTTGTCTGTATAAAAATGTTATTGATAAGACCTTTAATGTACTTTCTCATATCCTCAATCACACTAATACTGTAACCTTACTGTAACTACTACATCCTTAATTACTTAAGTTCACCTCACTCATTTTTGGTTTGTAACTGTAGTTACTGTAGTTGTTGTAATTGTAACTTTATCTGACATTAAATGTTTGTGTCTAGTTGTATTTCCCTGTGTTTCTTTCATTTATTGTCTTAATCCCTTTTTTTTTTATGTCTAATAAGACATTTTTATTTTCTACTTTAGTTTCACAGTGAACAAGCAGAGCTGAGAATCTGACGTGAACACCGAAAGAGAGGAGATGGGTGAGTTGCCATATTGGCATTCATTAAAGGTTCTCTACGATACGTAGACGGTACGTACGATATTCAGAGCATTAATATAGCATCACACAACTATTTGCTATGTAAAGATATAGAGGAGTAATGTCTACCTGAGCAGAGAATGAAGTCACTCTTCTCTATCTTTGTTGACATAGCCGGACCGTGTGCTTTCAGTGCATGTGAGTGTGCCCCACTGGCTACGTCACGGCCGCTGCTCTACACTGCTCTCATACGGTACTTACAGCTGATAACGCCGTCATGAACCGACGGAAAGCATAGAGCCCATCATCCGGTGCCCCCCGGTTAACACTGTTAGTTTGTCAACACTGATGCCGTTGTTGTCACCGTTAGCACCGTTAGCTGCGAACTGCTGGCTCAGCCGTCGCCATGTTGAGAGCCGTCCGGAGGCAATATAAATGCTCCCAATCTCGTAAGTAGCACGTTTAATATTATATAAAGAGAAACTATGGCCTGTTTATTACTCACACACTAGAGTGACTGGAGCACACTACACCATCAAGAATAGATCATTCACTATTGCATGCTACAAAAACTATCTATGTAGTAATGTTTTCTTTTAAATTAGTCTCAATAATTTACGATGTAACAGAATTATGTTAGGGCTCAGTTTTGTACTAAAAGAGTAGTGATGGTGGAGTTTTTGCAGCGTAATACTAAATCTTAAAGCTCTAAATACTAACAAGATGCAAACATCTTACATGTGGGAGAAATTGTTTTAATTGTTTCTAACGCTACCCTCCAAACAGTTGATATGTCTTCATCAAACTTTCAGATGGCTCTGACAGACGAGAGAGCTGAAAAGATATTCCTTTATTTCTACGTGCCAGTGCCCAAAGTCATTCCCATCTGGTGTTTGCCCCTTAATCTCTACATTTGGCTGACCTGTGAGATCTGCCTCCTGTCATCCAATGCAATGTGCTGGATGGAGTCCAGGAGCTAGTGTATATAATCCCCCAGCATGCATCAAGCGCCCGCGCGTCCAGAGCCAGGTTGTTGTTGCCATGAGGACAGTGAAGCAACAGGGAAACCGAGCTGCAGCAACACGCTTCCTCCGGAGCTGAATATTTCAGAATGGGAGGATGAAGCTTTCTTGTTGATGATATGTCTGTCTGTTTCTCTCACATTGCAGGTTTCATTTGGATGTATTTCTGAGCAACAGAAGATGCACTGTACTCTTTGAATTCTCTTCCCTTCAACAATTTATCCAGAGACAATTTCAGAAGAAAAAAAACCCACTTGCAAATCTGCTCTTTTACCACAAAATTGTTATAATGGAGCTATCACAATGACAAGCCCTCCAAACTGAAGAGACGGTGAGTCACAATACTTGATTTTCTTTTGCTTTTTTCCACAAGATCACTATAATTCTGTGCCTTTTATAAAACTATGCACTGTATTTGAGCTCTTGAAGCTGTCAGACCCCAGTAAATAACTGTGATTTCACCTTTGTACACTGCTTTCACTCTCTGGTGTGTACGCTCCCAGAGGAGTTCAGGAGGAGTCAGCCTCCATCACTCATTGCTCTGGGGAGCTGCTGTCATCACCAGCAGTCACACTATACAGTATTCCCCAACTCCATACACCTGACTGTGTCCAGATAAAATCACCACTTTAAAAATATGATCTTAAACACAGTAAGAGATGGCTTTCTCCCTGATTCACTCTGTTGGATATTTGACTTTCTAGGTGGAGTTTTCATGGTCAAAAAGGAGTCAGTCTGCAAAGAAAAGTAAACACTAAATTCACTTTTTTGTTTTTTGCTTTAGTGAGCATGCTTACATTTCTATTTTACATTTAGAAACACAGCTCCTTCTGCACAACATTGTCGCAAATATTAGTGAAATGTGTCCTACTGTAGTCTTTCTCTCTCGGTCCCTCTGCTGAGTGTGCTCACATGTTCTATAGTGATGCATCGTTCAGCACAACAACATGTGAGGAGATCTGAGGGTGGCATCACACTTTCCTTCCCAGCACTCTCTTGGCAATTTAAACGCGTTTCAGCAAGTCACACATTTTTTGATGAGCTGATCCCTTAGTCATTTATACAGGTTTACAGTTAGTGTGCTCTGTAATATTCTTATTTCCATGTTAACAGCAATGATGTCTGTTTTCATGTTCATATGACATATCAATATAAATTGGTTCATGAACTGTTTTTTTTTTTAAAAATTTATGTGATTACTGATAACAATTTGACTCTAACTGGGCATTTTTTTTCCCAGTTACAGTTAATCTTCAAGCAGTGTTATAAAACCATTGAACCTGGACATACTGTACAGAAATATAGTTTTGCTTTTGCTGCCCCCTAATGGTGGATTAAGCAATGGTTCACATAAAGAGAGCGCTTTATAATCTGTAGTGGAAACCGCCTACAGATGATGGGGTAATATAATTGAAATAAATCCACATTAGCTATGAGTAATGCTACAATTTTGCAAATTATAATCCTGTTAAATAGATTCTACAAAGTCTCTACAAATTTCAAAAACATGCCCACAAATGTCAAAAAGTTGTCTTTTCAGCCTTCACTCTGCTTTCACAGTAACCACAGTATCTACATAAACTAAGTATAAAATGTTGAATGTAATAAATGCCAAGGATTATGTGTTCCTCTGACATACTGTGCCCAGAGAGAGACGATGTTTACAATAATGGAGAACAGAACTGTTCAAACTCTACAGTGTGCCTTGGATTATTTGCATTTCATACTTTTTTGAAATCATATTCCACCCATGCAATAAGCCCTTCACAAGATTGTATAAGTACACCTGAATGATCCAAAGAGCACCTGTACGTGATTACCACAAAGACCCAGCAGCACTTCTACTCAGTTATCTTCACTGGCACTTATAATTTGACAAAGATGATTCAGCATCACCATCTGACAACATTTGACCACATCTTCCTTTGCTTTTTGTCTCCCCCCCCCCAATCTTTAGCATTTGTAAATCTACAAAGACAGGACCCTCTATCGGCAAATGTCTGGTTATGAAAATCAACCTCCTGTTATCCAAGAGATGAGAAAAAAATAAGACAATTATTTTCAAAAAACAGATGAATGCACTCAGCCACACCTCAACTCTATCAGCCTTCTTGTATTCAGAAAGTCATATTTCCTCCATTTTTACTGATGTGATGTCAGTAAATAGCACTTCCTTTGCTCTCTCTCTCTCTCTCTCACATGTAGGCAGGCCACCAGATGTTTGAGGGGATTGCCGTCCACCAATGGCTGTGCTGGGGAGCTCTCTACCTGTTGGCAGTGGGGGTGGCATTATCATCTGAAACACGCCA
>CAKALG010017073.1:0-11073 GCA_916700815.1 Helicolenus hilgendorfi | reverse complement strand
CCACCGCTCCAGAAAAGGAGCCGGCGAGCTGCGACCACACTTTACAGCCCCACTGACGTGTTTTGTCACCAACACAACTAACAACAATCGCCATTGTCTTTTGTCCAAGTCAAATGACCACGGAAAACAGTTCAATGTTCTTTGGGCCAGACTCAACCGACCAAAACGCTTGTGTTAAAGAAAGAGACTCTCTTACTAAAACGCTAATATTATTTTGGTGAAATAATTGTTTCCACTGTAGAGGAGCCTGCAATGAACCAGGATCGTGACCTTTTGCACCATGTCTGACCCTGGGAAGAAAGCGTGTGTGAATGTGTGTGTCTGAGATTCCCCACTAAGTGGTTTGTTGCTGGAGGGGAGACAGACAGCTATAGAGACAGTGGTTTGGCACAGCCGAGAGAGAGAGAGCGAGAGAGAGAGAGAGAGAGACAGAGAGGGGAAGAGAGGTAGATGGCGGGGTGGTAAAGACGACTGTGCCTCCGTTCACCCAAGTTATTCCTTCCCTGAACCCGGAGAAAACAAGCAGAACATCACAAAAGAACAAGTGAAGCCACTCTTTCCGTTGGTGGTCTGCTTCGACTCCCACAGCTCAACATGGAGACAATACATCCCTTTGTCTGCAGCTATTCATTGGCTAACTAGCTAAGGAGCCTCGAGTGCGCTTTGATTGACAGCTGTTTATAGAGCGTTCAGATTACAGGGATGTTACATTAACAGCCAATGGAGCGGGGTTGTGAGTTCTGGAGGCGGGCCAGAGGGACTGCCGCAGAAAATGCTGACAATACAAAAGTGGAAAAACAGGGATCGGAGCAGATGCAGTAACACTAGAAGAAGAGGAAGGAGAGGGAGATCATCACGATTAAAGAGATGGAGACGAAGATTATGATGGGAAAGAATAAGATGATGGAGATGAAGCAGACGGTAGTGATGTTACGCTCTGTGCCGAGGCTACGGAGCGTGTGTTGAGTAATCCAGGAAGTTTTCTGTTAAGCGCGTATCGAGGCTTGTATCGTTTTAGACCAATGACGTCATTGAAGACGCCTGAAGCCGCAAACACAGTTGAGAAATTATTATTCCTGAATAAAAACAAATTAAGTTTCCCCTCTATCATTTTCCTATAGTTACACAAGCACATTCACTGCCCTGTGCCCGGTTAAACCACTGCGACACATCTGTAATATATCTGCTTGTTATACACTCTTTGACCAACAGATGGTTTCGTGTGCACATGAAGCCCAGATGAAGCCTCGTGAAATGAACCTTTTTGCGAATCAATTTGCTGCAGAGCTTCAGTTCTTCATGAAGCTTCATCTCGCCATCACTAGCAGACGAAATGAAAAAGAAAATAAAAAGTAGTCATGAAGTGTGCATGTATACTGTTGATGGGACCTTTTTCATGTTACATAGCTTTACATATAAAGCAGTAAGTAGGGTTTACAACATACGCAAGAACATGGTGTTCAATATTAATTATTGACTTACTTTGCATTCTCTCATTGTGCCATATTTGACTTGTAATACAACAAATGAATTAGATTAAAAGTTTAGAATCAAATTACTTTACGATCAGAAAATGCAAATCTGAAAGGATTAATATGTTGTTGACATAGATGAGTAACAAAACCATTTATGCAATCAACAATGGCAAAAAACAGACAAACTGTTCTTCTGGACATCAATCTAGTTCAGTACATAGCTGGTGGTTTCTCTAATAAGAGCTCCTGCTTCACTGTAGACTCAACACAGACACATACATGTTTTCCATTAGGAGCCATGTAATTTAATAACGGTCTCAAACAAGCAAAATAATGGTCCGCTAGCCTGAAAGATTAGCTCTCTATCTCACTACCCTCCTTTCTATTTTCACTTTGTAGTCCCTCTCTCTTCTCTTCCATACATGTCATATCCTTCTCTTCTTTCCTTTCTTTCTCCACTCCTTCTCCCTCATCTTCTTCTTTCTCCCTAATTTCTTCTCTTATTGCTCTGCTGTGTCCTCCTCTCCCTCCCTTACAACAGCAGTTTTCTACTTCTTTTACTCCTCTAAGGCTCCTCTGCTTTCCTTCCAGAAGCACTTCATCCCTTTTTAAATTTATCCAAGTGTCTGGAAAGTTAAATCAAACAAGCAGCTCACATGGCAGAGGATTTTCTTTGCACACCTCACCCACTCATTTTACACACAGACGCACAACCTTGTACTTCTGTCTTTGTAAGGACACTTATTGACAAAACGCATTCCCTCGCCCCTTACCTTAACCTTAACCATCACAACTAAATGGCTGACCCCAACTCTAAACCTAAACCCAATTCTAACCTGAAGCTTAAAGGTGCAGTGTGTAGGATCTGGCGGTATCTAGCAGTATCTAGCAGTGAGGTGAGGAGATTGCAACCGACTGAAGCCTCTCCAGTGTGCCAAGCGCGTTGGAGAGCTACAATGGCCAACGCAAAAACGTGAATGGCCCTCTCTAGAGCCAGTTGTTGTAAGAGTAGCGTAGGTCATTTTGAGTGGTGAAGCAAGAGAGAGAGAGAGAGAGTGGTGGCCACGGCAGCAAGTAACGTTATTGTCTCTGGCCAAAGCAGGAAAAGTTAACAGTGTTTGATCTGTCCGTTGTGGGCTACCGTAGAAATATGGCAGACTCCATGGAGAGGACCCGCTCCTTACGTACGGAAACACAACGATTCTTATTATCAGGTGATTTAACAATAAAGAAAAGATACTTATTAATATTATATTCCATTTGTGCCAATATATCCCCCTACATGTTACACGCTGATCCTCAAAAAGCCTTTGAAGGTCTGTCCCAAAGTGATGATTGGCCAAAATGTCCTCACTTTGATAGTCTAAAACTCAAATTGGTCCTCTCAAAGACAGCTGAGCTGTGGACCTGCCGTGACACCGGAGCTCCACCGGGTGGCAGTAGATGACTAATGGTTTAGTGCTTCCATGTCCGAGCAGATGCCAGACCTGCAGGGAAGTGTGTGTGTGTGTGTGTTTGTGTGTCTAGTGTTTGCCAATATCAGGCTCCATCAGTGTTTTGACAAGTAGACGTTTTCCAGAACCTCACTGAGATGTGTAAATATACAAACATATTAATATATATTATCTTTATTAACCACATGTTTAAGTATATATTGTTGTGGATGCTGCGCGAGGAACATTTTAACTTTTTGGATCAATATATATCTGTATGAGTGCATACTTAAGCGTGTATTTCAGTTTCTTTGAAGTCGACTGTGTGTGTTGGCCTTGTGTTTCAGTAAAAGGCAGCCCATTATGGAATTCAATGAAAAACAAACACACAGCCGTAGCAGATTTCAACTGCCTCTCTCTCTCTTTCTCTCATCATGTTTCACCCAAACCCACAAGGGACGTCAATTTCCTGTCAGCCCCGAATCAAATACACCCTGAATGAGCACATACACACACAAATAAACTTCCCCCCCAAAAAAAGAACTTCCTAAAAACCAAAATACTGGCTTGTTTTTAATATAACTGAATCAAATACAAACCCAGCAGTAATTACAGGTCGTTGACTGTATCTCAAAGTGAAAAAAAAAAAAATACTTGGATCAAAAAACAACCACGCAGATCCACTTACACTGTTAAATCTAATTAGGCACCGCTATCATTTACTTACTATGTCTCTAAACCACATTTGTGGTGTGTGTGTGTGTGTGTGTGTGTGTGTAGTCTTTACACACTATACGTGCATGTGTGTGTGTTTTGTATGTATTTGCATGTTTGTGAGTCTGTATGTGTGTGTATGCTTCCATGCGTGCATTTCTGAGCATGTGTGTCAGGCTGTGTATATGTGTGTGTGTGTGTTTATGTGTGTGTGTGTGTGTGTGTGTGTGTGTGCGTGTTTAGCCGCCCAATCTGATTAAAATGATGTTCAGCAGACAGACATCCCGGTCCCATATTGCCGTGGTAACCTCAATTAGTCATTGCTGAGACGGCAGCTGCTGAGCGGCGAGCTCCTTCACTGTTTTCTTTCTTTTCTCAGCTTTCATTAAAGCCGGACGGCCGGTTCAGATGAAATTTGTACTTTTCGGGAGTGGATTCGTTGCGTTTTGATGTCGACCTCTAGGAATGAGTGCTCTCGGTGTTTCAGGACTATAATGTTTCAGTATTAGAACGTTTGATTTGCCTCTGAGCGTTTTAAACCTGTAATGTTCGAGGATCGTCTGTTTGTTTTAACCACAGCTCGGTGGTTTTTAAGAGTCAGATTCAGGTCACACATTCAGTCACTTTACTCATCTACATCTGGGAATAAAATCATTGTGTAAGACCTGTTTCTAACTAGAAACTGTAAGTACAAATTGTATGATTGTGACTATCGATAGGCGTTTTCGGACCAATCAGTTCTACGGAGCTCCCCCTGAGAACTACATATCTTCAAGCGCTTTTTTCTGTTTGCAATCGCACCGCCAGTAGGAACGCTGAAGTGACTGTCGCCGTGCTCGCGAGGGGCTAGTTTGCAAAGTTTCACGAACTATCTCAGCTTTTTTAGTAATATAAGAATAAATAAACAACTCATATGCCACAGTCATATAAACTAAAGCAAAAGAAAGAACCTTTTCCATTTATTTCGTCAAAGACCTGTTGTCTGTGTTTTGTGTTGTCTGTTGTTTACACGGCTAACAGGTTTTTAAAAATGGTGGTTGCTAGCGCTCCACTGGCTCATTGGTTCAACCAATCACCGTACACTTTTGCCACTCACGTCACCTCTTGTGCTGGGTGAGTACCTATTTAGAAGTAGGATCTAAAACATCCCTCAAAACGGCGCACTAAGAACTATGATGGTTCCTAGTTCTTGCGGTACAGACACAATAAAAACGAGGTTCTTAGAACTATGAAAAAGACACACTGTGAGTATTTATGGTTGACACAATAAAAGGAACAGCTGCACAATGTTATGAAAAGCAATAAAACAGTCCTGCGAAAAACTTCCTGATGTTACTGTGTGTTGCAGAAGTGTTGATTCAACTTTGTAGTGCTTCTATCCAACACGGTCGCCAGAAAAAATGTTGGCATTGAATGGCTACGTTTCTGAGCCGAAAATATGTGTCATATCACGCTTGCAGAAACGCAATGACACGTGGTTAACGTTGTGAAACGATTGGCTTAGGCAACAAAACTACTTGGTTAAGGTTAGAAAAAAGGGCTTAAAACTACTACGTTTGTGGTCACATATTTTAATTTCTTCTTAAATTGCAATGACTGGCACAAAATGTAAAAATACAAAACTGGTATTGTTTAATATTGACTAAGGATTCACTGTTTACTTTGTAGGTATAGCACCTGTCCCTCAGTCTCTTTCTCTGTATCCCTTTCCATCCTCTCCTGTCCAGTCATCCATCATCATCCCTCCTCATCCTTCTTCTGTCTCCTCTTTGTCTCCTGTCTGTCCACTACATCCATCCACCCATCACTTCCACTGCCTCCACCTTTCTGTATCATCCTTCTCTCCTCTCATGTACCCATCCGTCTCTACATCCCTCCCTCTGTTGCTCGCTGATGAATAACAGTAGATGTGCTCTCTTTGACCCGATGGGAGATTAGTGTGGCATTAGTAAAGGGCAGCACATTAATACGCAACAAACACACACACACACCCTCTCTGTCCTACACACATGCACACATGTTCATTTAACACAGTGCATGCATAACCACTCTCATCTGTTGCTAATGAGGGCACAGTGAAGGACTAGTACACCTTCTCCTATCTCTCTTTCTGTCACTCTTTCTCCCCCCTCTTCTTTTTTTCTACACATCCAAAGCTCACCCAGTTGTACCCATCTCTTTTTTATTTTCATTATAATTCCCTCTGCTTTCCAACACTGCATCTTTTGGCGTCCCAGAAGGAGAGTGATGTGAAAATGGTTGGAAAACGCAGCTTTGTGTACATGTGTACGTATCATAACAACGGCTTGTATATCCACCGTCCTCGGTCTTCCAGTTTCCCTTTTTGAATGACGAATACAGACTACCGCTACCTGCTGGTAGGGAGAGTTATTTCATCTCACGCAGGCGCAGAGCGTACGTGGTAGTTTGCTGTCGGCTGTAGTCTTTGCGGTGTGTTCGAGTGCAACTTTTTGGCCAAGACAAAGGCAACATGAGGTGACGCAACAGGCGGCCTTCGTCGCCGCTAGTTGTCTAGTTGTTGCTGGCGTGTCTTGGCCTTTGACCTGATCTCTTAGACACACAGGTATAGTATCTAACAATCAAAACCTCACACACAATCAAACCTGTATGTCAAAGCCAAATCTTAACTGTTAAAACTGAGGTGACTGATTAATTTGTCATTTTACCAGCGTTAGTTTTACATTAGTATGTCGTGGTCTGGCTCCATTTCAGCTCGTCGTCAAAAACTGGCTTGAACATAATGCCCTTCCTGGCTCTCTGGTTTCTACACCAGATAACCAACCAAGGGATCGCTCAGAAACATCCCAGGGACTGGCACCGATCCCTGGCCCTCTGTTTGTACGACCGCAGTAACTGTACGGACCAGCGCCATGTTCGATATCTGCCAGAATTGCTGTGCTCAGATTGTGGTGGTTAAACAGTTACGCCATCCTGGACAGTATCAGTTGAATGGTGGCAGGACGTTCTGCTGTGCCTGCCTGGCCATGCGGTTTGAGTCCGTTTACAATGAATTTCCAAATTAGGGCAGATAAGATAGGCCATTTGCAATGCTCAGACTCATGCAATCAAAAAGATGGCACATACAAAGGAATACATCGAGGCTTGTGGTAAAATGAGCCCATGGCTTGGAGCTGGGCCTCGTCTCCTTCCAGACTGCTAATGCTAAACATAACATAGAGACAGTGTTTACTTAGTGCTTAGCATTGTGCTCAGACATGATTCGGTTCTATGGATCTCGGTTTCTTTCTCTCGCTTCCAATCTGCGTTTTATCTTTCTTGTGGACCTTCTCATGTTCCTCCTTATACTCCACTTGTGTCTTCCAGTTTAACGTTTTCTTTATCTCTCCTTCAATCTTTCCTTTCTATGCTACTGAACACTTTCTTTGTCCCTCTCTGTCTTCATCTTTTACACTTTCTTTCTGCTTCTCGGAGTGTTTCTTGCACTCTGTCTGTCTGCCTGTCTCCCTCTCAGGCGTGGCCCGTGTCAAGTTAACAACACCAGACAAGGATAATTCCCTGACTCACTCTGTGGTTTACTTTTCCCCTCTGCTCTTCCCCCTCTTTCACTCCATCCCTCTTGTCATCCCTCAGTCCTCTTTCATCCATCCTGCCGTTCAACCGTGTCTCATGGTCTTTTCATTTCGACTGCTTCTATCCATCTGTTTTATCCCTCCTCCCGTTTCCTCCTCTGGCGGCCAACCTATTCCACCCAGTTATCTCTTTATCCTGCTTGTTCGCTGCTGCCTTCCGCCCATCATCTGTCCTCCATCTATCTCTCTATCTATGTCTGCCTGTCAACGGATCAATCTGTCTTTCTATGCATCCCTACGTCCATCTGACCGTCCTCTCTTCCTCTCTCCTACTCAACCTTTTCAACCCCGTCTCCACCCCTCCCCATCTGTACCAGGTAATTAGATCAAGCCCATCGTTTCATTCTTTCTTTCCTTCCTCTCTAACCAGCCCTTCCTCTACTTGCCTTTCGCAATGCGTCATTATCATGAACACTAGCATATATAAGTGGTTTCTACTCATCTACCCACCCAGATTACAAACCATCATTCGAGGAAACAGAATGGAAAGTCGACAAACTGCAAAAAATTAAAGCAAACTAGACGGAATGACAAGTTGTTGTTATGGCCAACAGATGACCTCTTGGCATATATCCGCCCTGCCGAGGTCTTCTTGAGCAGGTGATGGTCTCTACCAGCTCCAGGGCCACTGCTCTACAGCATCACATTATTATCATAATTAAGCTGTATGTATGCATCAGTTTATCAAAGGTCAATGAAGACAGGACACAGAGTTCATAACACAACGCTACACAACTAAATAACCTCCACACATGCTGCACTCAATATTAAGACCTTTACACACCGGGGGCGTTTTTTTGTGCGATTAATTCATCAGTATAAATTTCTTTCGAACTTTTGTTTTTGTCATGAATACTTTCACACAGAACACAAATATTTCTCGGCAAAAAAGCATGTAATGTTTTTCAAAAAAAAGGTTGATTTTTCTGAGCTTTCGCACCACGAAATAAAGGCATCAACCAATTACGTTGTGCAGAACGAACATATTCAATATGTACACTATATAGTGTGCTTGAGACACAAATTGTATGACTGAGCGGATTGTATGCGTGGACCATAAGCGCCAACGAACGTGTGAACGTGTGAATGTGTGAACGTGTTCGTGCAGACACCAAACGTGGAATAAACAGAACCACATTGGTGTCCGGTGTCCGATGTCCATGTCCGTTTTGGAGTATAACCGGCCGTTAACACCTTGCATTAAACTGTTACCACCATGCAAAGACCTCATTCCTCCTTTCATCCTTTCTCTCCTCAATGTAACAAATGAAGTAAACTTGATTGACATGTTTCAGCTATAATTCATCAAAAGCCCGACTCAACTCCTATATTCAGAGGAAATCAACGCTGCATGTCCATTTGTCTAAAATAGTAAAATCCTGCAGAATAAACCAAAGTCTAGTAGGATCGTTTAAAATATATATGCACATTTTCCTTTTTAATACAAATTCTGAAACAAAAAAAACGACAGGGTTTAAATGAATGATGATTGAAATGCCTGATGCAGAAACAGTCTTGCCCTTGACGTCGTCAATTGTGGCTTCAATTTCCTTCTCCCGCAGCTACTTGCAGGATTTATATTATGACATAACGTCGTAATCCTTAAGTCAAATTTGTTATGAGCCGGCTGCATATTATCATCAGAAGCAGTGAGGCTACCAGTACCTCCTCCTCCCGCTGTGACCTTGTCTCTATCCACAGAGACAATAGAACAGAGCTGAGCCAAACCCACAAAGCCAGACATCACATGCTAAGAAAATCACTGATTGAAATATAAAGACAGAAGAATGGTGAGTAAATGAGAACGCAATAAACTCTCTCCCTCATTTCTCCTCCTTCCTCTCTCCATCTTCTTTCTCTCCCTTTAATTCACCCAATTACACCAGCATCTGTCTCTCTTTCTCTCCTCCCTTCCTTCCTTCATTTGCAGTTGGCATTATAACCCTGCCTGGTGCGATCATTCAAAAAGCATTTTCAATATTTATATAATCCTGTAAAATTTATTTTCATACTTTGGTATAATTGCCATAAAAAATGAGACCTTGGTCAAGATGATTGGTAGCCTCTGTCTCACACCAGTGGTATTGTTGGGTCTTTTTCAAGTTGAAGGTTTTGTTCCTTTCCATGCTGGACTAAATGTTGGAAGTTATATTTCCATCCGCCTTTAACACCTTCCATTATCTGCTGCTGCGAGAAACTCTGGAAATACCAGCTCTGTTTGGACTGGCAGAGCCGTGCCCACTCCCTGCCTCATGCAATAAAACTCTGTTTGACATTAAGTATTAAGGCCTTTACACATTGGAGGCGTATTTTTTCCGTGCGATTAATTTGTACGTCAATTTATGTTTTAGAATTGTTGTTTTTGTCACGAGTACTTTCACACAGAACACGAATATTACGCAGCAAAAAAGCATTGGGTTTTTTTCCAGAACGAGGTCGATCCGCGAATAAAGGTATCAACCAATCACATTGTGGAGAACGGACATATTCAATAAGAACACTATAGTGTACAACAACACGGAGGCTCTGTAATCTGAACCACAGACTGTATATAAAAATGAACGACATGACAGCTCCCCAAAAGTGAAGCCAAAACATCTCGGTCGCCCCCTAGCGGCTGGCTGCAGTATAGCTCATAAAGCCCGCCCCTTCCATGTTAGCGAAGGGGACATGGGCTAAACTAAAAAGTCAAAGTACACATACATTTTTTCCAAAGACGGTTTCTGTCATTTAAGGTAGTTCTTATCACGCTGATGTATATTGAAGTGTTCATTTTTCTGATGAGTTTGGTTTAATTAGTTATTTGATACTATAAAAAGGAGGTGAGATGTCATGACTGACAGCTGTGAGTGTCTCTTGTGACAAGCTGCGGCCTTGCTCGGCTCGTGATTGGTTAGGGCAGATGATCTCGATGCCGCGGCTACACCCCCCCGATCACTACTTTACCAAATTACGTCAAAATCTCAAGATGGCAGATTAATCACACAAAAAACAGTGTGTAAAGCTAGAGGCTAGAGGCTGGTGACATGTCCTCTTGACAGTTGTCCTCAAATGACATGGTAATGAAATATTGCTGCTGATGGAGAATGTGTTTGTGTAAATTGTGGTCTGTGCGTTGCAAACTGAATATCCCTCGAGACAATACATAGGATTGAATCTTGTGTCATATATCCCTCTCACATCTCTCTTCCTCTTTCCTCCTGCCACAGACAGTATAGACGGAGGAGCAGACAGAATCAATATGAGCCAATCAGCACCATGACAAAGATGGACATGGACCCTTTCTCTCTCCCTTACTGTCTACTTCAACTTAAAGTCGGGCAATCCTTCTTTTCTGTCTTTCTTTTTTATTCTTTCCTCTCTCTTTGTCATACACCTTCTGTTCTCCTTTCGACTTCTTTCAATCCACCTTTCAAGTCAGTTTTGGGTGCTCCTCTAAAAGGTCGAGGACAGAGAGAGTCAATAATGCATCACATTCAGCTTTCTCCTTTAGGCCTACAGGCAGAAACACATTGTACATCCATACTGCATACTGTATGATACGATAAAGCTCACTTAAGTCACTTAAGGCGGCCAATGGCAGACTTATACTCGCAGTCTGCATCTGGTGTGAGAGAAGCCCATGACCCCTCAGGATCATATCTATAACAGCTTCGCCACTGCATTCAATGGCTTATAATTCATTAAAGGTGCTTAATGCAAGATTGGGAGCATTTATATTGCCTCGGCTCTCAACATGGCGACAGCTGATGGCGGCTCGTAGCTAATGGTGCTAACGGTGAAAACAACGGCAGTGCTGACAGAGCTAACAGTGTTAACGTGAAGGGGGAACCAGACGGT
>CAKALG010017072.1:0-12744 GCA_916700815.1 Helicolenus hilgendorfi | reverse complement strand
CAGAGAAAAAGTGGTCGGGTGTCAGCCCCGCATAAAGCACCGGAACAAAAACACCGGCACATCTCCGACAGTACGACAATAATGCACTTCGCGTGCCTAGTCTACATACAGTAGAGCACAGAGGCCATTTCCATGCTGACAAGCGCCCGCGTCTGCCTGTTTATTCACCTGAGGGGCGCAGGACGCATTCTCGTACACACTGCTAAAAGAATGTGGTCATATGTGGCCCAGATCACCTCTGAATGTGGTCTGAAAGATCCAATCTCAATGTGTCTTGAGTGCGTTCACACCTGTACTTAGAGCTGTTAACTTATGATCCGATCACTGAGGACGCATGTTAATACCAGGTGTGAACAGGGCCTTTGATTCAGTGCCGTGGTGATGGGCTTCTACAAACTAAGGAGATGTCATCCACTATCAAGTGCCGTAAACGTCCTCAGCATAATCAGATTCTCTTTATACCACAAAAACTGTATTACTGTTAAAATTACTGACAATTACTGCCCTCTGGGTGCGCCCATAAAAGGCCTCTCTATCTCAAAGTCCTGGGATAAATTTCTGTCCCAGCTCATCCCTGTTGTAAGTAACGGGGCGGCATAATTGTTTTTCACCTAGAGCGGCAGAAATACATTTGTAACAGTGTTACCTTTTCATACCAGAGGGCAGAGACACGTTTATTTATTCAACTGTAAAAATCACCATGTGTGTAAAAAAAAATAATTTGCTGATATAACATTGTTAGATTTATCATTTGGTCCATAATAGTCCAGAAAATAGTGAAAATTGCCTATTACAATTTCCTAAAGCCTAAGATTGTCATATCATTAGTCTTGTTTTGTCAGCTGCGTCTCTTCTAGAGATTCAACGTCTCGCCTATTTTTATCGCGAGCTGCACGCGTTTCCCAGCAACTACTGACAGTGAAAATGATCTTTTGACAGTATATTGACATCATACCAGCAACATTACTACATTAGTTTCAATGTCTGTATATCTGTAGAATATGTCACAGACATGTAAAGATTTATTTTAAAATGAACACTTCCTGCTTTCGTTTCAAAATAAAAGCCCTCTAGCGTTTTTTTTTCTGTGGACAGAATTCCTTAATTTGTTCCCACAAGACTTTTATTCTGAAATATTTACAGGACAGTGTTGTGGAAATTGCAGTGACTTGTAGGGCTCCATGAATGAATAAAGTAGGGTTTCAATTTGTGGATTATTACTATTATTTACAAATGAGCACCTGCTTCTTAACCTTTTTCTCTTGCCAGTGTAGGAAATCTATGCGTTGGACATGCGTAGGCAGCTGTCACGCACCACTCGTGGGTAGTGTGTCCCCACCGTTAGTCCACTAAGATTTCTTTATTCGATTAATTTTTTTATGCGTTTTTCATGCTGTATGACTTATTCCTAAGAAACTTATGAGCACATCTCTGGTAAACACCAGATTTAAAGTGGTGCTTTTGCCTGATTCTTTGTGGAGAAACCCAGTTTTACAGATCTGTCGACTAAATCAACTAATCAATTAGTCGACAAAATCGGATGAGTGTTATTTGACTTGGAATTTCTTTGGTTGAGGACAGCCCTACTATCACATTAAACGGAGAAAATGAGCAAATTCTCTGTACAATAAAGCAATAAAAGTAAAAGCTCCTACAAATGTTTCACACATGCTCTCGATATAGTTCATATACAAGAATAGGCTTTGACTGTTGAAATGCCACTGCTACAGGATTCACATTTTTAATAAGTATGCATTGCACAGTCACAATCATTCACAATTATGTATAAAGGAAATGAGAATTGACTAAATGTATATTATGTTTAACATTTAAAGCTGAGACTGCACACAATGGACGGTAACAGACAGGAAAGGGGAAAAAAATCACTAGCGGAACACTTTCAAACGAAAGTGACCTTTAGACTAATTTGTTCGGAAATGTTACCTTTCATTTTATATTTAACAGCATAATTAAAATGTTTACTCATCAAGCGTTTTCTCATTTTGATCTCGCTGCACCGCGCTTGCCTTTTTGTTTTTCATTTGTCTTCCACACAAAAGCCACTAATTAAAGATCTTCCGATATAGTAATCATCAATAGAGAGTGGCCTATAAACAGAAACCAACACAAATGAATGATGATAGGTCTTTTTGAGTATCTTGCTCTCACATGACATGAATCAATCAGCAGACAAAACAGGCTCGCGGGCTCGGCAACAATGAGTCCAATTGAGCTGAGCTGTGATTATGATTCAGTGAACAGCGTGACTCGAAGAATAGCAATGGCGAGCCCAAAGGAAACTGATCAAGCTTTCTTCTGAGGGAGTTTTCTGCCTCTCTGGTCCCAGAATCAGCCAGTTGTATTCGCTGATGATGCTGCAAGTGCCACTCAGTGGGATAACTTTCAAGTGATTGAGGGGGGCAATGAGATTTTTGTTTATTCAGAAGCCAGGTGCAGATAACAGGGCCATTAATGATTGGAAGTTGATTACAAGTCACTTCTGTGGAGCACAGCGGGACGCTTCGCAGTTTAATCAAGAACAAAAAGTTAATGGGTGCAGTTTCACATTTGTTTAGGCATTAATATCTAGGTTACTGTTTATCATTAGCTTGTCTGGCAAAATATCTTCACTACGGATCATCTTTTCATTTCAGTTTTGAAGCAAATAATGGCCATATAGATTTGACTTTGACTGAATTGGGAAATTGGGAACAACAACATTAACATACAACGCATCGCTTCTGTTCAACCTCCACAGTCTGGATGTTGAAGGTCAGGGTGGAGTACCTAATTAAACCCAGCAGGAATGACTTGCAAGCTTATGATTTAAGTCATCAAACTACACGATTCCTTGCCTTGTAATCAGAAGAAATGCATAATTTAATAATAATCGGAAACACATGATACTGAAATGTGCAATATTGCCAAAAAAACAAAACTACGGGACAGCAGCTAACCAACGCCCAAGTAGAGCCAGATCGCTCGGCCTAAAAGGGGAACGCCACCTAAATGAAGAATTCCAATATGTTATTTCCATGGCCTAGGAAAGTTCAATCCGTATTTGTGAACATGAGCTCCTCTCTCTCTCAAAGCCAGAAACCAGAGAAGGGCCACACAGGGAACGTCAGAAACGCGTGGCGGCTGCCGAACCTGCTGTTTTATTTCTGTGCCCATGTTAACAGGTCAGACACTGCCCGCTTGAGCAACGCGGCTCAGGCGCGAATGTCACAAACAAAAAAATATTTTACACTACCTGTCTCCATTTCAAAATAAAAGCCCTGTAGCTTTTTTGGTGGAAAGAATCCATTCATTCGTTAACACAATGCCTTTATTCTGAAATATTTGCAGGAAAGGGTTGTGAAAAAGCATTTACTTGCAGGTCTACATGAATTAATAGAGTACCGTCTTTAAATTTTGTAAACAGTCATAGCAGAAACCCCACCTATGCTATAAATATAATACGCTATCTTATAAGTTAAAAGAACATCAAGGGGTGAAGGGCAGTAGATTTCCGATGTGCTCTCTGTCTGTAAACAAAAACCACGTGACTTCTTCTTGAGTACAACTCTTTACTTTTCGGACCACTCATCAACGATGGATGACACCAAACCCATCGTGGAGATAGACAAACACAGAGCTGGATGATCTTAACCTTTTCTGTCTTAAATGAATAGCACATTTATAATGTAATAGTTTTACATGAATAACATGTATACATTTTGAAAATGGGTGTAGTTCCCCTTAAAGCGGCCCCTTCCTGGTCAGTCCTTTTTTTTTGACAAGCTGCTCAGAATGTTATCCAAACATGAGGATTTAATAATTATATTTTTGTCTTCTACAAGTATGATCAATTGGTGAAGATGCTGACTTTTAGCTAGTCTTTTAGCGTATCATGTATGTAGCCATCAAGTGCATATTTTAGACCCCTTTAATCGAGTTCTTGTTTTAAAAAGGCCGGAGGTCTGTTTGATTTAGTGTCTGAATTTGACCAATTTGAGCGAACTGGACTTTTTGACATGATTTAAATTTTTAGATTCGAATTGCGCTTAATGAATTTCAGCAATTTGAATAAAGTATTTTAATACAGGGCACACATTTTCAGTGCTGTATATTCAGTGCTGATTAAATTTCACAATTAGTTATTCATTTGCCTGTAATATTCAAATGTGCTTGCCCATTATTTGCCTCCATAGTTTAGTGTCAGAATTCACGCAACGCATCGTGGCAGTGGAGTTATGTTACCGAGTTTGGATCGTGTCTTTAATGAGCACTTTTCTTATTGCTGCAACTGTCGAGCCCTGTGCTCTAAGGGTTGAATGTAATCATTCTCCACCAATATGAAATAATGAAGTATGAAGGGTAATTGTTAAACAAGTGGCCTCCTGGGAATACTTACAAGATTGTACCTGACATGCGTGATGTGTACGAGGCGTCGTGTTGGCATGGATGCGCACCCAGAGTCACACACACACACACACACACACACACACACAAACACTTGCAGATTAAACCCTATTAATGCAAACTCAAAGCCCAAGTGACATCTCCAGCAGCGTAATGAGAAATATAGCGGGAATCTGAGGCTGATTATCAACTGCAAATTTGCTGTAATGCCAGTAATCAGAGGAGATGGTACAGTGGAGAGAGAGAAATGAAGGGAAGCCAACAGCGAGCCTGAGCACTAATTAAACCGTACCTGCATCTTGTTTCCTGCCGTCTTCTTAACATGACAATGCTGCCAAGGCCCTGAGGAGAATTCATTTCTATGCCACAAATAGACGTTCTGATTTAATGGATTGCTATTTATTGTCAAGTCCGACTACTTAAATGACTAATGAATAAACATTACAACATGTTTTTGCTTTTAAAAAATTGCCACGTTTTAAATTCGGCAGCGACATCCACTCACCCGTTGCAAATAAGTGTCCCAATGTCAGAGAGCAAGTCGTGGGGACACACAAACTAAAATGATAATCGCCTCATGATATTCTTGTCTGCTCAGGTGTCGGAGGGTTAATCACAAAATTAACTTATCATCTTCCTGGATGAAGTAATTAAGCAGTGCAGGACAAACTCCTCACATAATTGAGGGTGAATAATGAGGAAGAGGCACGCAGTCTGGTGGGAGGGAGAAAGATGGAGGAAAGATCACAGATTGGTAATTAGGAGACGGGACACTTGATGGAACCTGTAGGAGAAATGTTGTTGTGCCACTTTATGGCACAGTTCTATCGCTGTGATATAAGAGTGGGGCAGTAATGAGAGGACGGGCTGTTTCCAACACCCTACTCTTAATAAACTACCTTTGTGTGACTAAACCAGGCCAGAGTAGATTTATTTAATACACAGAAATAGATCGGACGCTACACAGAGTCACACATTAGTGATAGTGTATTTACATAAAATTTTCCTGTTACAGAGTAGGCATCTGGCTAAAGGTCAAAGGTCATCTAGTTATCATAGTGTTTTTCTTTTTGAAATGGAGAGCAAGATATTTTTTGCCATGACAATATGCCTCATTGCATAAC
The DNA here is from genome assembly GCA_916700815.1 of Helicolenus hilgendorfi. Taxonomy (NCBI): domain Eukaryota; kingdom Metazoa; phylum Chordata; class Actinopteri; order Perciformes; family Sebastidae; genus Helicolenus; species Helicolenus hilgendorfi. The sequence continues at coordinate 7,216 of CAKALG010017072.1, read as the reverse complement.
ATGCTCTCATTTAAATTTGATGGAATAGAATGAACTTGACCGTAATAGAAATTTGTTTTTGTGTGAATGTAACAAAGATATGTGGAACCAGATGGCGGTCTGTGTTGGTTGAAACCCTACCTCATCAAATCTGTGATGAGCTGATACAAAAACAGGCTCAAATCATATGAAAACCAGAGGGTGCTTCTTCAAATTTTTAGAGTGTACCAATATTAGAGAGGTATCGCAATACCCTGCTGCCGTTAAAAACAGTATGATGCCCTGTTTTATTAGTGCCGATACTTTAAGAATGACAGTGTTTCAATACGAGCTGTGAGTTGCGTAGATGTGCGACTGCGGGGCCGTGTGTGTCTGTAAACTGTATTGATAACCAGAAGGATGAAGTCAATAATTGAAGTTGAAAAGAAGATTAAAGCAGGTCATGAATCTCCCGCCAGCTGCACAGTCCCGCTCTGAGCTACCGTCTCTATCAGCAGAACTCCCTTAAAAAAATAAGGAAATAGCAGCGTGTCTTTAATTACCGATCAAATGTACCACTAAAATCAGATTCACCATCTTTTCTGTATCCGTCCAAGCATCTCCTGTAATTCGGCTAACACGTAATCCACCAAAGAGCATGTGTTAAAGTCATTTTGTTGGTTTTTTGTTTAGGAAGCCTCACATCGTCTACATTGCTACAGTACAACTCTCCGCTGTAACTGTTACTGAAGCGCACAAATAGTCTTGTTAAACACGGTTTAATAAGTGATATCAGAATCAGAAATACTTAATTGATCCCGAGGGAAAATTACAGTTGTTCCATTTTAGAATAAATAAATATATAAACATAGAAAAGAAGAAAAATAGAAATAAGAATATAGATGAAATGTAAATATGTGTACACTATCAAATATAATGTAAAAAATAAATACAGATCTAAAATACACAAACTCAAGTATAGGGGACATCAGATTACTGCATAACATTAAATTGTTTTCATTAATATAGTTTTAATTATGAAAAAAATGAAGTTCCATGTTCTGTCATTTATTATTCCATTCCTTATCCTGATGTTTTAGATTTTTGCTATGGCTTCGTTTCAGTATCGGTATCGAGACATTTAGGCAGGGTTTCGTATCAAAGTCATAATTTTTGTATCGTGACAACACTTATCAGAAATGGGATCATTCTCAGTCAACTTTGAAATAAACATAGTAGATTGGTGTGAACATGGTCAAAGCATGAAGGACACTTTAAATGTTTCACAAAGCGTAGTCCTGTCTTATCTTGACTCTTGTGATGAGATGCTCAGAAATCCCATCATGGTGATTAAAAGCATCACGTCTGAGAAAGACGCACATGAAAGCTTTGACATGTGACACAAATTTCTCATTATACTTTTAGACTGCTGTTTAGCTCCTACCCGAAGAGTAGCGGTTGTTTAATGAAGCAGCATTTACATAATGTGAAATGATTTGAAGCATTTAAATGAAGCAGATATAATGCATGCTATCATGTCAATATCAGACCTTCAGAGCTCGGGCGTATATCTATAAATGTCTGCGTAACAGGAATTCGATGTCCGCTGCAGCCCGTCGGCGCTAATGTTGGTTTAATGTGCAGGACTGTATCACCCAGAGGTATTCTTAGGACCATTATGTCTCCCAAAAAGACAGCATCTGTCTCCTCTGCATTTTCTGCATGGCGAGCACATGAATACAGCAAATCAATACAGAGAATAGCAATCATGAGGAACCGCTCGAGCGTCGGTGAAAAGTGCGACACGCCAAGCGGCACTCGCTGTTTAACGGAACATACACGGCCTGCTTAGGCCTTGCTCAATTTATCGACTGCTGCAAGAAATCAACAGTGGCAAGCAGCTTAGCGGCTCTCTCTTCCCATAATAGACTCCATTCATACAGGCCTTTTATTCTGCTGCGCGGTGCGAGGTGACAAATGGACATAATGTCTGCCAGCCTGGCTCTGAATTTATTTGATTTTTTTTTTCCCCTTCCTCCTTCTCCTCCTGTCCTCCCTTCACTTGTGATCCTCACTGATATATCTTGACGCTCTGAAGTATCCAGAGTAAATTCACTCTGCTTCTACTGCTGTTTATAACCTTCAGACTGCCAGGAACGATCTGTGTATGCACACCACAAACAGCCATTGTCATCCTTGAGAACACAGAAAGAGGCAGAAAAAGGGTAAAAGGGCTTGAAGTATGATAAAACAATGAAAAAGCTTTTATGACACATGTTGAGGAAAGTTAAGTAAGTGACTTCTTTTCTCTAAAGGTCCTATAAATAATCTGAATTTACTTAATAGTAATAGAGTAGAAGTGTGTGTGCGGGTGATAAAACAGTCTATGCACTGCATCATAATTTCCAAAACCACAGATGGTAAACCGAAAAGAAAATTGTTCAAATAAATCAGATGGCAATTTGTTTATAGCTACAACAGCAAGTAAATGCATCTTCTCCGACTGACATAATCTTATTATATATAAACAAATATGTTTACTTATTTTCAAAAGTTTAGCAAAACACCATCAAGCACCCAGTTCTTGTTTACTAGTTGAAAAAAAGGGGGAATAAAGTCGCAATGATCATAATTCCACATGAAGATGCAGGGCATTAATAATGAGAGCATTTTTACTACGGATGTAAATAAATATTTCAGCCTCCGAAGCCTTGTGTCGGTAATCTATCACCCCGCTCCCAAAGATGGGATGTTCCCTGTGGGAAGATAATTCACCAGTTGTGGATCCTGAGCAGCGGATGATCTATACAGTCCTAGAAAAGGTTATTTATTGCTTTCATAATTAAATTTGGTATCTTGGTGGAGGGGCTGTCACGGTATGATTAATCAAGTCCCACTGGCCGGAGCTGGAGAGGGCCAAGTAGCAGGTGTTGCTCACTCCGGCCTGAAATGCTGCTGCTCTCTGCGGTGGGTACATGTATGCAAACATGGCGCTCCTGTAGAAAACAGGTTTATGGAAAAGCCTCTATAGATCCCACACCAGGAGTCAGATACATAAAACTCTGTTTAAATTTACAGCCTAAATGGCTTAAAGGACTTAAATGTATCTTAAAAGGGAGATTTGTTTAGTCTGTAAATACTCTTATCAACACGGGAGTGTGCAAATATGCTGCTTTATGCAAATGTATATATATATATATATTTATTATTGGAAATCAATTAACAACACAAAACAATGACACATATTGTCCAGAAACCCTCACAGGTACTGCATTTAGCATAAAAAATATGCTCAAATCATAACATGGCAAACTCAAACTGTCAGTGTGTCAGTGTGCTGACTTGACTATGACTTGCCCCAAACTGCATGTGATTATCATGAAGTGGCCATGTCTGTAAAGAGGAGACTCGTGGGTACCCATAGAACCCATTCACATACAGACATCAAGAGGTCAGAGGTCAAAGGACCCCTTTGAAAATGGCCATGCCAGTTTTTCCTCGACAAAATTCAGCGTAAGTTTGAAGCGTTATTTATCCTCCTTTGCGACAAGCTAGTATGACACGGTTGGTACCAATGGATTTCTTAGGTTTTATTGTTTCATATGATGCCAGTATCTTCACTCTATCTTCTTTAAATCTGAGCCTGCTACAACCTATAAACATATGTTGCGTTAAAGAAATTAGTAGTGCGTTATTTTCATGTAAGCTTTGACAGCCCTAGTTTTTATAAATGCTAATTCATGTATGGGAAATGGCATGTACATGTTTTTTTTTTTGCATATATCTTGTTTATACATCTGACCAATGACACTTTACTGTGTCTGTACTGATGTAAATGTTGGCTTGAACAAAAAACACAATTAGAATATTTGAAGTTATTGCCATATACTGTAAATCAGCAAAAAGCAGCATCGGGTCCTTAAGTTCCAACATTGTAAGTCACATTTTGACAACGCCATATGACATTGTGTCAGCCACAACAAAACGAAGTGACAATATGAAAATGGTGTAACTAAGAAATGTACTTGACTGCATTTGAACTTTATTTTTTGTACATGCTGGAGAGGCTGTCTGAAACCGGTGTAAACTTTACTGCCACAACAGATCAACACAGACAAGACATTATACAAAAATATAATAAGAACCATCTGGATAGCTCGCGCTGCTTGAAGGAAGTAAAACAAGAGATACCACTGAGATGACAGGGACTGGGAGCGATTGAGTGTAACATGACAGAATTTCTTTTTTTTTTGCAATAATACAAATATACCTCAGCACTCTGACTCTCCGCAACTACTTTATGTATACTCTTGTATACATGGGCCACAACTAACTATTATTTTTATTATCTGTTTAAATCAGTCTATTATTTTGTGAAAAAGGCCATTACAAGCTCCCAGTGGCCAAGTTTACAATCTTCAAAATGCATGTTTTGTCTGACCAACTGTCCAAAACCCAAATGCATACAATTCACAATGCTATAAGAAAAATGTCTGGACTAATTCCCAGTGATTTTCAAATAGTATTTTCGCTTGGAATGCAAATCTCTACTAAGTGACAGTCAATGAAGCATTTTAAAAGGCTATTTTTTTAAAATAGTCCGGCACAGTGCTCACTCCACTTAAAATGATCTGGGGCTAAATTACATCACTTCCAGCTGACTTCACTGAGAACAATGAGGGCAAAACAGCAGCGCTGATCTGTTTTAACCGAATGTTCTCTAGTTTAGCTCAGCTAACAACACAAAAACACAGAATTATTGCTGCTGTTATTACAGACATGAACTAACCACAAACACTTGCCCCGTTCATGGACTCAGGGCGGTGCGCCGTTGCAGAACGAATATTGGAGAAACACTGGAATGGATATTTGGTGATATCTTTGGCATTGATTGTTTTGGCCCGGCGGGGGTTCCCGTTATATTTATCAGGGAAACACTGCATTTTCATCGCTCAAAAAAACATAACATTGCCCTCTAGGACCTCTCCAATACACAAATACCTGACAAGCTTCTGTTTGTCACTTGAGATGGATGAGTATTAGAATAACAGAAATTTCCATTTATTGATTAAATGTTACCAATTCAACAATACAAGACGCAAAGTGAATGATGATTGCATTCTTGTTGTCATCAAGGAGCCTTTTAACCACAATAATGTGGCTAATGAATATGAATAGTGTCGACTGGAGAATTAAGTCATTCGACTGGACGCACTTTGAGAGAGAGATCCTGCGCTGATTCGCCACTACATTAGTGTCACTGTAATACTTAAAGCCCAGAGTCTCCGTTTCACCAGCGTGGAGAGGGGATGAACTGACTATAGGACAACAGAAAGTCAATATCTGTGTTCAGCACAAAATGAACATGGTGTTTAATCCTATGTCCACAACAATAGTCTGCTCCATCACATTGCTTCACCCGAGCCGCTGTTCACTTTACCTTCCACCGCTAGCCTCGGGGCACAGGCAGAAAGGTGTGTGGGGTTTATTAGACTTACCGCTGTGTGTGTGTTTCTGTGTGTGTGTGAGCACATGTGATCAGAAGCTATATGGATTACGCTCTGCAAAAGCCGTTCCTAGACTTGTTTTGAAAAGGCTCGAATTGGCAGAAGTGGTGGAAAATGTGACAGCTCTTGCGATGAGTCGGTCTGATGATCATCGTCTCACTTCCCTGACAAATGCGATTATAAAAGGAGCCGTTATGTAAAGTTGGGATTAGCGAGGTTTTGACAATCTCCGGTAAAAAAAAACAGGACAAATTGAGTCCTAGAGCTATATCCTGAGTGTTTATGTTAATCGACGGTGGTACAGTATGGGACCTGAGCTAAGCAGGGTACTTTAAGGTCTTTCATCTTTACGTAGATGCCGCAGTCAGCGCCTTGACCAGAATGTTCAAAGTGAACAGGCACAGTACATTTTTTTCATCTCCAGTAATGGCATGCAGGTTCAGTGCATGGTTCATCAACATAGAGTACAGCAGGTTAATAATTACCTGTCATCTGGATTCTGAGAAGTTGTTCGCTTGTACTTCTTGGTAGTAGATGGAATATTAATAGAAAAATACAGTGGAAAAATCACTGTTGTATGATAAGTTATGTTGTAGACACAAAATTCAAATGTGCATGTTTGTGGCAGGCCAATTAGGGAAATGGGGAAAGTTTTGCATGCCTAAGGAATTTACATTACATCAGTGCATATGCCGAGTTTTTTCTTATAAAAACAGACTTTCAGTAGGCTAGTTTGCAATGCTGAATGTTAGCTTTAACTGAAGGTGACATTTTACCTTAATCTTATGCGAGAAGAGTACCATTCTTTATTTTACAATTTTTTTTATTATTAATCATTTATATATAAATCCAAAATGCTGTGTACTTTAGTGCAACATTAAATCTACACATAGCTTTTAGCTCTCCATGTAGATCCGTGAATGTGAATTCGTACTAGGGCTGGTACGATTCACCTATCTCCCGATTTGATACTGTCACGATACTTGGGTGCCGATTCGATATGTATTGCGATTTTACTAGTATTGCCTTTTGCTATACGATTTATTGCAATTTATGCCAACTTTTTTTTATCACTAGATCATGGGCAAAAGTTTAATCATACATTTCTAGGGACTTTTACTTTGGAAAATATCTAAATTAATACAGTAATAATGTTTGATTTTGTTTGTAGCAAACTTCCTGTATCTTGCAACTCCGGCTCCGCCTCTTAAGGTGGGCTCTTAAGGTGGACCAGCTTTTCTCCTTAAAGAGACGACCCACTCCTCTGAGTTTTTCTCAGCTTTTTAATTAACTATAAATATTTCTTTTAACCGTTTTAACTGATAGTGTCAATCGGTTAAAATGCTTAATGTTGGTTAATGGTTAATTATCAACATCCCTAGTTCTACGATATAAAATACGTCAGTAAATATCGCACTCGTGAATTTTGAAACTTTTACGTGTCTTAAAAAAGGCGGTTGCTAGCAAGTGGCTAAATGAGACTAAACGCCATCACGCCGACTCTACAGCCTTTACAGCCTCGTTGTGTATACTCACGCGACCGTGGTGTAGTTCGTTTATAGCCTAATGTTAGCTTCTTACTTCTGGCGATTTCATTCACACTAGGGATGCACCGATACCAGTATCAGGTATTGGGCCCGATACTGTGTTCATGTACTCATACTCGCAAAATGGCTCCAATACAACGGCACCGATACCACTTTACAGCAGCGTGACGTTAACCTCTCGTCACCATCTTTCGGGTCTTATCG
>CAKALG010017071.1:0-12219 GCA_916700815.1 Helicolenus hilgendorfi | reverse complement strand
GGCAGCGCGGCGTGAGAAGGAAGCAAAGGCAGCCAGCTGTCGGGAGTTATCACCATGCTTGAGTGTGCAGACAGACTGGCCGACTGGGACTTCATCTGCTCTGCTACACAGGGGCATGATGGTAGCAGGCTATTTCAAGGTGGAGGTTAGCAAAAGGCCACCAACTGGAAAACAGGACTGACAGACTGACTGCTGTTTGAGAGCTGACATCGATCTGAGCAGGCTGCTCGACTGAAGCCCGTCTGTGCTACAACAACCCCGATCTAGTTTATTTATTGTGCCTATTTTTCTTTATTTTGTTGGCACTTTCCAACAAGATAACATCTGATAGAAATATCACTTTGCTTAGATAAGCCAAATCACTATTTTTTTAAATCTTATTTTAATTCTGTAATATTTTAATACACTGGATTTGGCTTTACAATTTAAAATTGTTTTTATTTCAATTTAAATTTCTGAAATTTTGCAAAGCCCTTTGTCACCAGGCGGCAACCTCTGAGTCTGTGATTTAACGAGTAATATATACCATAAAGCAGGGTATGCTTAAGGGTGTGGCTACCGCGCGATAGACAGGTAGCTACCACAGCGTTGTCTGGTCTGGGAGTTGTCCCTGTTTTCAGTTCATGAAAGTTAATTATAACATTTTGGTTGCTTAAAAATGTCTTATTCAGCGTTCAGTTGTGCTTAACTCCACCCTCTCGTGTCACTTATGGTTGCAAAAAACAAGATGGTAACAGCTTAAAACCAAAATGGAAAGTCCACAAACCGATGGGTGACGTCACGGTGACTATGTCCACTTCTTATCTCTGCTTGTAACCGATTGACTTAATTGTTTTGGGCTGCACCATAGTACTGCTGTTTTCAACACTTTACCCTCTGTCTGAAATGCTCCGTTTTAGTACATTTCAATGGAATTACAACAGAATTGCGTTGCTAGGCAACAGTTTAGGTCCATGTTTACTTCCTGTCAGCTGATGTTATTTACATACACTGCAACCAGGAATAAACTTGGACACATTTATAATGTTTATGTTTAAAATTGTGTAATGATCTATACACTGTACATTTGTGACATCACAAATGGACAGAAATCCTAACGGCTTGTTCTAAACGCACAATTTCTGAATACGGGCTGTGTGTATTTCTCCGTATATTGAGTGTTTTGATAATTTAACAGGATTTATAAAGCACTGCTTTATAATATAAAAGACATGGGAGTCTCACTTTTTACAATATGGGACCTTTAAGGTGTGTTCACACAGAAGGAAAAAACAATTATAAATGTAGTGTGTGTGGTATCGGTGGTATACAAAGTCAATGAAAGGATGCAAGTGGGTGAGAATAGTCGCAAATGTGCTATAGGCGGCGTGAACTGAGGCGAAGATGTGTCTGCAGAAGTTGAAAATGTATCAACTTGAGCAAAACAATTGTGTTTATCCCCGGGCACTATTAATCTACTTCCATCAACATTCAGAGACAAGAGAAATAAAAAAAAGAGAGAGAGAGACCAGAGGGAAACAAAACACAGAGAATGGCCCGGTGAGTTCTGAGGTCATTCAGAGACTGAGCTCACACAGACACACTCCTAACAAACACGGTCTGATTATACATTGCTAACCAGCTACAACTAACAACTGTGCAGTCAACACACAGGCTGTTTGGGCCGGATAAATACAAACTACACAAACAAACAGTCCAGTAGCCAAATGTGTGCAAATAACTCAAGGCAAAAAATCTGCTTCACATTCTGTCTTAACACACATTTAGAATACAATTGGGGTTCTAATGAAGATACCTAATCTGTCAGGCTGCACTCTTGAGGATGTCTGACTACATAATGCACAAGACTTCAACAATATTACTGCAGGCTATTTTTTTAGGAAATGGTGCAGCCATAAAAAAGAAGTTTGACTAGGATATGCCTAGCTTTAATGAACAGATGCCGGATATGTATGACACCGGTGTAAAAATGCAACACATATTCTCCCTCCCAACTCAAATACCGCCGCTTGGTCAGTGCCCCTTAGGCATCGGAGACTGACGCACGCAGGCACCCCTCTTGGGTTACTTTTGGACGGACCAGGGACGGCGTGTCAACGCACGGTTGTTTCATTCATAGTGTCCTTTCAAAATAAACTTCTGTATTCACAGGAAGTTAGGTTCAGGCAACACAACCACTTAGTTATGGTTAGGAAACTTTCATGGTTGACGTTAACTTCACTGATTAGTGACTGGGTTAGGGTCCATGAGTTCATTTAATTAATTACATGAATGCAGTCCATGTCAGAAATCAAACAGTTTTAAGCTGTTTTAAGTCTATCTGTAGTAACGACACACTACGTTGTACACCCAAACTCTTCAGAAACAAGCTAAGCAGCAGCATGTGTAATAAGGTCTGTGCCTCCATCCATCCTGTCAGCCCTCAATATTTGATTGACTGCAACGTTAAACCTTCTTTGATCTGCAGTCTATCAAAAAAATTGTCATCTTGTCAGCCGTAACCCCTCGTATCAGAGCGGCTCCCCTGCTCATCTGAAAAATTCATACCAAAACACATCAACAACAAAGGGATGAGGAAATTGTCAAAGTATTGCAGCAGGATTGCAGCAATACTTTGCTCCTCAGAAGATTTTTCGATCCATCCTTCCATCTCTTGGGTCTGTCTGTCTGCCTCTCCCTCCATTGTCTCTCTCCTGACCAAACCTCCTCTTCTTTCCTTACCTCTCATGCTTCCTTATGTTTAGGTCATGGGCACTACATGGCTTTGTACCAACTATCACAGCTCAAAAAGTATGATTTGATAACCAAATATTAACTGAAAATCAGTTTTATATGCTAGAAAGTGATCGATTCAATCTTATTTTCAGTCACAGGCAGCTGCTTAAAAGAAAAAAAGCATTTCCCAGCATCAAGTTAAATCTAGTGACTAGCTGGTGAACATAGTGACGCAGCTTAAGAACAAAATGCTTTTCTCAGATTTTGTCGGAAACCAAAACAGAAAACTTAGGGTCTTTTTTTTTTTTTTACACCTGAAAGTCTGAACTTCAAAACTCGGTACTATATTCATTCATGGAGCTCTCCAAGTCACTGCATGTTCTACAACACTGTCTGGCACATACAGTATTTCAGAATAAAAGCCTCATGTTAACAAATGAAGGAATTCTGTCCATATAAAAAAAAATGCTTGAGGGCTTTTATTTTGAAATGAAAGCAGGAAGTGTTGATTTAAAAATAAATCTTTACTTTTTTGTGTCCCGGGCCTTACGTGAAAGTGCAACTTCCGCGCACGGGACACGAACAGCGGTCTCCTGGATGAAAGCTTTGTGTTTCTATGACTCTTCCGATTTTTCGGTTCTGACCATAGCTTAGACAGGATTCCCTTTAACTGGTCCAAAAGTTCGAACCATCCAAAAAACGTTGTCACACTAGAACCGAACCGAACCCTGGTTCAATTTGATCCGAGCCAAGACCACCTTTTTTCTCCGGAACGTGGTTCGACGGCGGTTTCACCCCTGTAATTTTGGTTCAGATCGACTGCAACGTCTGAAAGTTTGACTTACATTTATCTGATGGACACGGACAAGCATGGTTCCACATAAGTGATCATGTTGCTTTGTGTCTGCTGGATGTGTTTGCTTTCCCATATCAACTTTCTGAGGGGATAATGTGTCAATGGTGTGATTTCAGCTTGTTGCGCTGCCCCCCAGTGGCCCAAAACAATTATAGTCTCATCTTGCAATGTGATTTTTTCAAGGTGGCGATATATCATTAATTTGTATTTACACCTTTGATGTTAATGACTCACACAACCAAGTTGGGAGACTTGACAATGGAGATTTCTCGAGTTGCTGCTTGTTGCTGAAATCTTTCTTTCATTTTTCTACTCTTCCTCGGCTTCCTTCATGACGACTAGTTTTGACATTAGCATGCAGGGACTGTGTTGTCTGTTAGCCATGGGACTGTTAGCTTGACTCAATGCAGGCATAATGTGCAGGCCAGAATAATGAAATGTCATGTTGTGTGTGTGTGAATGTATAAGAGAGAGAAAGAGATGGAGGAAGAGAGGACAGAAAACAGACAAGAGAGATTTTTATTGTGTTCATGAGTCAACAGTATATGCTCAGGATTGTGTGATTGTGCTGCGTGTGTGTGTGTGTGTGTGTGTACATACTGTACATGCATGAACTGGGTGCAGGCGGGTCTGTGCATTTGCAGACTTGTACATACAAGAAATGTATAGGATTAGCTGTGGTGACACTGGTGCTGACATGGTGACAACGTTCAGTTTCACAGCAGCTCACACGTCTCCTGACATTTCATGAAATGAGCACGATGTCATAACATAACATGGCCTGTGCATAAGAAATGAGAGGAATTCATTTCCCACCAGGAGAGGATTACACAGAGACACTGACTTCAGCTTTGAACTATTGCAGAGTAAAGCAAGTGTGTGTGCGCAGGGATTAAACATAGAGACATATGACTTTATGTTCAATTTTTAACTCTAGGGATGATATTTTATAGTGTAAAAATGTCCATTTTCACACAGATTTTCCTCCTCTGATCGTGAGGATGTTTCAACATGTCTTAAAACTAAATTAAAAAAGTAGTTCATTGTCCTACAAAACCATCAATGTGTTCTGATCTGAGCTCCCAATGACTTTTAAAAATGAATATGACCATAACAGAAATGATTCATATCCCTGTTTTCTGCTCTTCCAGCACTATGATTAAGATTTGATTAGGTTTGGTTATGGTTAAAGAAAGACTGCTGTTATGGTTTAAAGAGTAACTACTTAGTTGAAGGAATTGTTAGATATTTTGGGAAACATGCTTATTTGCTTTCTTACCGAGTTCTCTCATCCCGATAGCTTTCTCACATCTGAGCCGGCAGGCAGTTAGCTTAGCTTAGCATAAAAACTAGAAACAGGGGAAAACAGCTAGCCAAAGTCACCTGCTTGGTTTACCAAAACCATCGCACATTTTGCCATCGCTTGCATGAATTTTGAGCCGCAAGAGTGTTTTTTGCAGTCCATGTTTATTCATCCAAAACAGTCTATGTAACAATTAGTTATGGGAATTCCGGCTCTTTTTAGGGAGTCAGATCATTTGGCTCAGCTCACTAAGAAGAGCCGGCTCTTTCGGCTCCCAAACGGCTCTTCATTTTATCACTTCTGCCTTTTATAATTCAGCCAGCCTTTAGTGCTGGTTTGACCTATGATTAGTATGTGTGCACATATATCACTTAAATTATTCAATATAATTATACTAAACCTTATAATTTCCAGAATACCAGAAGTTAACATGCTGCTTAGGTTCCGACTGTCACTCATCTTGTCTGCTAGTTGCGCACCACACTCCTCTCCAACACATAACTAGTAAAAACGGTAAGAGATGTAAGCTGTAAGCATGCTAACAATGTACTGTATGCACTGACATCGTGTGTGTGGGCAGTGTGTCTTTGTGTTGACACCTCAGCCTTTATATTCCTGTATTCATATGTTCCTGTTGTTTGCGCCATCTCTGAAATTAGCCTCATTAACGTTCCTGTTCTGTGTGAAAGTATTCAGGACAAAAACAACAGTTCGAAAAAATATATTTATGTCCGAATTAATTGCAAGAAAGAAAAAAACTTGTTATAAGGCCTTAAATCCATTCAACCTTCAAGCAAAAAACTTGTCAAACTTCTGAAAAGGTATACACGTGGCTGTGAACACTTTAGACTCTAAAATGTGCAAACTTGTTCCAACTTGCTGCTCTTTCACTTGTCGGATCATCCTCATACTGGCTCAATCATTGGCTCCCCTGACCTTGCACTTCCTCTAAACAAAACTGAGCATGGCTGGGTATCAACATAGGACTCTCTCTCTCTCTCTCTCTCTCTCCGACCCAGACTGGACCCGATCACATCAGCCAACCAGACTTGGAAAGAGAGAGTCTCTAACAGCTAATTCTGCTGTGATCCCAGCATGTCAGCTGAGAGCCAGCTGGATGCAGATAGAGAGAAAAAAGAGGAAAGAAGTCAAGAGGGGTAGAGAGAAAGATAGAAGTGATGGGGACTGACAGATGAAGAGACACGACCGGGTGGCCGTATCGTGTACGCTTTTGTCAACCAGGCTGTCCGAGGCCTTGGCAGTCACGCTCCATTTATGTGACACGTGTTGAGAATCAAAGAGGCTTGAGGTTTCCTCTCTATTTCATTCTCTTGTCTTTCTCGTCCTCCTTCTATTTTTTTTGTGAATATTCGATTCCCCTTGAGCTACGTGTCTGCCATGAAGAGGAGGAGGTTAAGGAGAGAAAAGTAAAGAGGAAGAAGTTGGGAGTACTTCACAAAAGAAGCAAAACTGAGACAGCAAAGCTCGCTCTTATCTCTCAAGTGTCCTCTTAATTCATTCCAAAGACAGGAGGAAACAAAAGCAAAGAGGAGGCTAAACCAGTCAATGAAAAAGGGGACAACAACATTCTATGCAGAGAGGAAAAATAAATGGCAACTGGGGAATAGTAGTTTTGGAGTTAATGAACCAGACAGTCGAGGAAGAAGAGGAACCAGAGTCAAAGGGAGACGTGAGAATAGAGGGGGAAGAGAAGGAGACAACAAAAAAGGACAAAGTCGACTCCTATTCCACCTCCTTAAAATGACATATAGAAGACGAGGACCAGCGAAGGTGAGGAAGATGAGCTAACATCCCCTGCAACAGCATCAAAAGGCTTTTTAATCATAGCCTGAGAGGTGTCGACACATATCACAGGCATTCATCATTTCCCTCTATGTTCTTTTGTAGATAAACATAACAGTACAGCGAGTCATTACACAGGTGTCGAGATAAATCTTCAAACAGCGTCTCGCGCTTTGTCGGCGTCACTTATAAGCCGCAGTCATTTAGATTGAGCGCTATCTGCATGTAGGGATTTTTGGACTTATGGAGAGACGATTGGAATTTTAAAAAAATGAAAAAAAGCTGAACGTCATGGGAATTTTGAGCAGGGACATGAAATTTCCCCGAGCACTGAGGTTTGACGCAGGAATAAAAAAAAAAAGGACGAAAAGTTCCGAGCAACCGTCTCCTCCGTCTGCGCTGGACGTCTCTGCCCTGGGCGAGTGTGGGGGAAAAATGCAAGCAGATAAAAACACAAAAAAAAGTTGCAGTGTCTTTGCATCCCCCTCTCTTTCTCTTCCTGTCTCCTTCTCCTCGCTATCACTCCTCCCCCCCACCACCTCAGGGAGGTAAATGACTCTGCTGTGTGAAGGTAGAGTCGAGGCTGTTTGACCTTGATAGCAAACCTGCATTCCTAAATAAATATTCAGTGGCTCAGGAGCGATGGCGCGTGCCTTTTCCTCCCCCAGATAACAGGTTATGTATGAGGCAGATGCTTTGGTTTTGGGCCCAGCCAGCACCGCTACGGCCTGGGAGCTCACAGGAAGTAGTGATGTTGCATTACATTACAATAGACCTTTTTTAAACTCAAGACATTTTGACTTGTCACGCTAGGAAAAGCACAAATAGTGAATTTAATGATGGCTGAATCAATTTAGCGGCTTTGATTTCAGGTTCCTGAATAATGCGTGCTGACTATGTTGACATGCACACTAAAATTCACTATTATTCAAAATTTGATACGGGTCATGAAAACAGCATATTCTATATGGAGATTATGAATTAGGCCTGATTAAGACATGTGGGATATGCCGATATTATTCAAGTTTTAGGAGCATTCTTTGGACATAATCATCAACACCAGAATATGCGTCTCAATTGGGGATTTACGTCAGTTTGCGACACATAACCTCTTGCCTTTTTACGGCCAGCTCTGTGTGTTGTACATTAACCAACTAGCCGAGAGTTTGCAGAGATGCATGCCCAAAAGAAAAGTCCACATTTCTGGTCAGAAAGAGAAACATTCCTACTTTTAAACATTATGAAAGACTTGGATATCAACAGGTTTTTGGATAACGCCAACCTTTTCAAGAAGTTGGTTGAAGGAATGAAAGAGGGAGGCTGTGTTTGCACGGTCCAGTCATATGACACTTTTTTTTTACTGGCAAGTGTGGTTCAATACTACAAGTCCCAGAAGTCTGACTAATTAATAGGCCTACAGCTCTGATACTGCATTGGGGAGAGAGTTATTTTATCTCATTGATATCTTTCCCACAGTACTGCTGGAGTTCATGGTGGTCAATGGAAAACTCTAACACTAACAATGAAAACTACTGCAACCTGAATGAGGTGTGGGACTCACTGATGACTGAATTCAGTACAGGTGTGACTGATTGTATGTATCAGAGACCTAATTAGCTGAGCCTCTATACCTCACAGGTGAATAATTAAGACAACCATCCCCCAAATCCTTTTCCACCTGAATAATAACAGAGTTTTACAAACCACATGCTTATCTGCAGGAGGTCAGCTGGTCTGTTAATCAATACTTTAGACTCAACCATTAACTCACCAGATAGTTAGCCATAAACTTTAAGAACTGGCTTTCCGGTTTGTAAAGAAAATCTCCTTTACTTGTTTCAAGATATTTTTAAATCCCTAAAACCCCAAACTTCATAAATAAAATGTCCCCTTCTTGTAATTACGAAACAGAGATTGTCATGAATTCATGGACATGGACACATCTTGACAGTAGGACTAATACGTTTGCATTGGATACATTTCATTAGGCTTTGATGTTTTTTGCTTCATTGTCATCAGTTTTCATTGGTAACTTTTCTAGTCAAGGTAAAACAAATACAATGTGAAAAATGTCCACATTGAGGTCCTGTGCAATTAGGCTTAGGGCTCTCACATTGCCAGCGGCAGCCCTGGTTTGAACACATCAGATGGGGTTGGAGTTACAGTATCGCAGGGACTTACTCAGCATCCTGTATCCACCTGACATGTACAGTGGCTACAGATCCGATACTCTGAGATAATGCTGTGTTGAACCCAGAGGAGCGATCAATCTTCAGTTGGTGTTACCTGCACAGTGGCTTTAGAGCAGCGCCTTCTGCAGAGAACATGGATTGGAGCCAGCAGCGTAACATAATTGTGATTGGCCCCAGTGCAAATTTTCTTCTTGGGCCCTCACCCCAAACATAAACACACGCCTGTGCTCACACACAAACTCGGAAACACACAACCACTCCAGACAATTGCTATACCACCATGGAGATGCTCACCATGCAACTCCCATCCAGCAAGCCATCTTTAGATCAGCACCACGGACAGTAGCCAAAACGCTAATTTAACCGCCTGCCCTGGAAACAGCGGCTAAACGTTTTCACAGACACAGATGAGAATACGTGCACATTTTCTGGCTGATTTGTGAAGATGAAATGAGGTGTTATCTATATGATACCCCCGCATTTCACTACAAAAACCGAAATAAGGTTGCAGCTGGTTGGAGGGAGATCGCCAAGGAGCTGAAGGTTTCCCACTTGCTATATTGTGTGTCATTTCCAGTAAATCTCCCAATATAAAACGCCAAGCTCTCAACATCGATGATGGTGAGCCGGGCGGCTCACAGCTAATGGTGCTAACCGCGCTAACACTGCAAACAACGGCGAAAAATGCTGACAGAGATAAGAGTGTTTACCTGAGGGGGAACTGGAGGGTGGGTGCTACGCTTCTGCGATGTATCAGCTGTAACCGCCATATGAAAGCAATGCAGAACTACGCTTTGAGCGAGCCAGTGGGGCACGCTCACATGCACTAACATGCTCTAAAAGACATGCAGGGCCCACCTGGCTATGTCAACAAAGCAAGGAGAAGCTCGGATTACAACACACACAGAGGGAGAGTGACTTCTTTCTCTACTCAGGTAGACATTACTTTTCCATATCTTTACATAGTGAATAGTTGTTTGCTGCTATATTAATGCTGTGGATATCAGATATATAACAAATGTAGGAAGATAAGTGGTTCAGTCTGATCTACGTAGCTGACTGGTAGCCTACGTGGTTTGTTTACGCAACAGAAGTGCATAGTAACGGACTCCGTGTGGACAGAGAGCGCCCCATGCCTTAGTCGGAGGGTTTCTGGGTCGCTGTGCAGCTGCACCGGTTGCACCGTTGATATTTACGCCACTGATTGAAGTGACATCTCAGGATGATGTTTGAGGTCACAGTCGACGCCCAGCTGGGCATATAAAGCAAATGATCTGCTGTTTTTCCTTGTTTATTATACTTCCAATATGCCTTGTCGTTGCTGCATCCCAATAAAACACCTCAGATTTCCCATCAGATCGTGGCTCCTTTGTGCAGTGAACCCTATCAAACATAACACCACAGCCACAATCATACAAACATAAGAACACCTGAGGACAGACAGGAGGTGTTGGGCAGGAAAAAAATCAAATAAATAAAAAAACAAAGCAAAACAAAACAGCATAATGCATTACACCTTCACTCTACATGATGTCACCTGTAACAAAACACACACACCTAGGAATGCGTAATTCTTATTTTCAATAACTAGGTGAGGTAAGATGACAGATGAGATCGATTTTACACTCCCTGAGGAAATCTGTCACAGGCGCATCCAGCCGTTGAATTAATATGAAAATACAGAGTGACGCAGCCTTTATTGCTCACTGGCTCACACACACGGCGCTATTTTAACATTACCCATCAGTCAGCACTCACACAGCAAGTTCGTTATAACAGTAACTGCACTCAAAGGAAATGGTTTGCTTTCTTAAGGACACAAAGAAAAGAAGAAATATTCACACCTTTTTATGGGTATTTTATGTGAAGGACAATTATACTTTTTGTATGACACAGGTCACACTGAAATGGTATCTTACTTCTTTAAAGAATAATTCTGGTTTCATTACAACTTGGGTCTTATTTTACAACTTTGGTAATATCTTTGTACTCATTGTGAGAGCCTGGCTCAAGGAATGCAACAAATAGCGGAGACCAGACCGGGTTAAATGTGATGAATAAGCATATGTATTTGCAAAAAGAACAATACAAAATGGAACAATGTGTGAAAATGTATTCAACAAACAAAACTAAAACAGCAGCCGTGTCAGTAAAGAGAGGAGAGAGTCTTTGTGGGAAGGTGGTGAGCTTTATTTACTGAACCACTCCCGGCCCAGGTGTGTCTCATGAAGCTGACGATTGGATCCTGCAAGACAAACCAAGAGCCGGCAAGCAAAGAACACAGAGACCCCTAATGGAGCGGAGAGGTCGTCACAAAACCAAGTCAATGTTTAGGACCTGAGAACACAGTGACATGTTTCACTGCATTCTTTTACTGCCCTTCCAAATATATATATATATGTTCCTACTAAGCTGTTTAAATGGTTAATGAGAATGAATATTCCACTAATATTCCCGTTCACATGCAGCGATGCATACTCTGATTAACGTAACCAGTGGTGGACTTGTTCGACCTTGCGAACACAGCCTCCCTCTTTCATTCCTTCAAGCTTATTGAAAAGGTCAGTATTGCGATAGTTGTGCATATCCCAAAAAACTGTTAATATTGAAGTCTTTCATAATGTTTAAAAGTAGGTGTGTTTCTCCGTCTGACCAGAAATGTGGTCAGCTAGTTGGTGTGTGTACAACGCACAAAGCTGGCTGGAAAAAGGCGAGAGGCTGTGTGTTGCTAACAGCCATAAAAACCCCCTATTGAGACTCATATTCTGAATGCGCTGTAGACATGTCCAAATAATGCTCCTAAAACCTGATTAATATCAGCATATCCCACATGTTTTAATCGGAATAAGGCCTAATTCAGAATATGTTGTTTACATTATCAATGTTAAATTTTGAATATTGTCATTTTTGGAATAATAGTGGAATATGAGTTTGTATGTAAACATAGTCAACGATACGCCCAGGTTAGCTTTATTTAGGCTACTTTACCATCAGTTATTACAAAAGAGATTATTACAACCTTATTTTTTCACAAGACTGTTTTTAAAATAAAATACAACTGTTTTAAACTCAAGTAACTATTAATCACAAGTCATACTTAGTAGGATACGTAATTGTAGTTGATTAGTTTTTTACCGTCCGGTCACTGCAGGTCTCAGTTAAAAGGAGCTTAGCTGCCTCGGTCATCCTCTGTAAATCAAACGAGTGTAAATCACTGTAGACACATCATGACAGGACAGATCTTTTTTCTCTTTTCTTCAGTTCCTGATCCGTGTGCCCTCGGCTGCTATCGATGGTCTTTGATGAGGACCCTGAGTGATCGCGGCCTTGCTTCACCTCTGCGCTCGCAG
>CAKALG010017070.1:0-11641 GCA_916700815.1 Helicolenus hilgendorfi | reverse complement strand
TTAGGAAATCCACACATAAAGCAATGGGGTGTGTGCAACCCTGTCTTCTGCAAATGCGTCATATAAACACAACTTCTAGGAGACTAAACCTATCATTTCATACTATGAATGACAGCACAAAGAACAGGTGAGTGCCTTAGATCAGCAACAGTAAGAGTCCCACAGTACAGTCACCTCTCTTGTTCACAATAATTGCTCTCCTACTAGCCGGCTGTCTTAGGTGAACTCACTTGGCAACTTTACCTCTGCTGATTTCACGCACCAGCTCCTTTTCCATCATGCAAGTTCCATCAAAGTGGGGCATCGAGCTCACAGCTGAGATAAGATGGCAGGAACAAACAGTGTGGCGTGAGATTCCAACGATGGGCCCTGAAGCATCTGCTCAATACGTCCATGTTTCTCTGCGGGAGTCTGCGGGAATTGAAAATTCAGATATGAAACGCTTGGCTGTCAAAGTACAAAAAGTCAGTAGGTCTCAAACAAACCTCTGTGATCTAAGTTATCATTTGATCCGAGCATTCGTGATCATGTATGATTAATATACATCTATTTAATAGTTCAGTGCAGCCATATGCATGCTTAGTACAAGGTGTATCCACAGGGCTCACAGGTTTTGATCAAGGCTTTGAAAGGGCTTCAATCACCACACAGCTGAAACGGTACCAATAATGAAGTTTTGTCCAGCTGAAGGTTATTGTGTATCGCAGTGAGCTGTTTAGATTTCCAAGTTTACTTGGAAAAGTCAATACTGTAGACTACAACACTGTAGTACACAGAAGCAGGATGTTTATAGTAACT
This sequence comes from Helicolenus hilgendorfi, assembly GCA_916700815.1. NCBI lineage: Eukaryota > Metazoa > Chordata > Actinopteri > Perciformes > Sebastidae > Helicolenus > Helicolenus hilgendorfi. The sequence continues at coordinate 10,843 of CAKALG010017070.1, read as the reverse complement.
TTGTGTAGCAATGTGTTACATGTACTGTAAAAAGAAATTCACCTTTGCTTTGCTAGCTTTCATGTAAAGTCATATACAGTGAACAGAAAATTTGCCACAAAATGTCATCCATGCAAATAAAAAAGAAATTTAACAATGAAAAAACCTGCAGTAGTTCAGTAAAACAACAACACATTGTACCCCCTCACAGTGGGTTAGGGTAAGGGTTAGGGTTAGGGTTAGGGGTTAGGGTTAGTGTTAGGGTTAGGGGTTAGGGTTATGGTTAGGGGTTAGGGTTAGGGTGGTTAGGGTTAGGGTTAGGGTTAGGGGTTAGGGTTAGGGTTAGGGTTAGGGTTAGGGTTAGGGGTTAGGGTTAGGGCTAGGGTTAGGGTTAGGGGTTAGGGCTAGGGTTATGGTTAGGGTTAGGGTTAGGGTTAGGGGTTAGGGGTTAGGGTTAGGGTTAGGGTTAACTACAATTGAGTCTGCTAAAGATTTTCTGCTATAAAATAAAGGACATCTTTATAGAGCTGTGTTTTGCACTAACTCTGAATAATCATGGAGATCAAGAGAAATTATAATCAAGAGAAATCCACATTGTTTGAGTCTATTCAGCGTCCAAGTGAGCCTTACAGAGGCAAAATCATCACCATACCGCCACAGAGAAATTAGGTCTAATTAATTTTTTTTAACTTTAGTCTGCCGTTCTCTTGCGTCTGTCTTTTTTCTCTCAATTACTCCCGTCCACTGAGTGCCAGCTTAGTTGAAAACTCTGTTGAGAGTGACGTCTTACAAAAAATATAGCGACTTTGGTGCCCAAAAATATACAACTTGCACAATGGAGATATTGTCCACCTTGCTTTCATTTGAAAACTCAGCCAGGATGAACAGGCTTGGTTAATCTATCCGAGGTTAATATTCTTTTTATGTGACGTCTTAAGACATCACCTCAGAGTTAAGCTTTAGTTGCCCTCTTCCAGATGGGTCCAAGGGAAGGCTGTGTGTCTGCATTCAAAATCTACCGATGGACTCTGCTGAGAGTTGCTGAGAGTTGTGCCTGTGCATTGATGAGGCCTTATTTTCTGATCTTCATCTCCCCCTCAGGAGAGACTACGAGATGATCACTGGCTATTATTTACCAGAGGAGTATTTCAGTGGTACCCAATATTGCTCCCAGAGTTTTAGCGGTTTCTAATCTATCTTGGCAAGTGGTCCAAGGATTTCAAGTATCTGGCACGGTTCAAGTCTTCATTGCTTGGGGTTTCATTTCAAACTGTTTATAGGCATTTCAGACAACATATATATACACAGTGTATATATATATATATATATAGTGTATTGATTAATGTAAAAAACCCTGCTTATTTCTTACAACCTTTGAAAGGCCTTTACTTCTACAGTAGGTTTGAGTCTTATTCCGGCAATGATTTTATTAGTGCAGATGTCACATTTTTATGAGTTTGCCATTTTGAAATGTACCCATGGTTATGTGCCAGACTATGTTTTTTTACACTTTGGTTTTCGTACTGACTAGACAAGATATAATGTGTTACTTAGTGAACTTTAGAAGTGCTGGTAGGTCGATTTTTTTTTTTTACAGTTTGACAGAGCCACACTAGCTGTTTCCCCGTTTCCAGCCTTTGTGCTAAGCTAAGCTAACTGGCTGTAGTTTATATCTACAAAAGAGAGTGGTATTGATCTTCTTTGCTGACTCCCCGCCAAAAAGCAAATACACATATTTCCCAAAATGTCAAACTATTCCGTTAAATTGAAGTGTGAAATTTGCTAATTAAAGCAATACATTAAAGGAGCAGTGTGTAGGATCTGGCGGTATGTAGTAGTGAGGTTGTAGATTAACCAACTGAAGCCTCTCCTGTGTGCCAAACGTGTAGAAGAACTACGGTGGCTGACGTGAAAATGCAAATGGCCCTATCTAGAGCCAGTTGTAGGTCATTTGGAACAGAGACAGTGCGTAGAGTGCAAGTGTATGTGTCGAGTGAGTGGTGAAGCAAGAGAGAGAGAGAGTGGCGGTGATGGCAGTGAGTAACATTATTGACTCCACCCCTAGCAGGAAAAGTTAACAGTCTGTTAGTTATCACTCCTTATGTAGATACAAACGGCTCATTCTAAGCTAACAAAAACATGATTCTTATTTCCAGGTGATTATACACTAAAGAAAACGTACTTATTAATATTATGTTCCATATATGCCAATAGCTCCCCTCTAATTGATACACACTGGTCCTTTAAGTACATTTTATTTGTAAGTAACTCTGCAATATGCAAATTTAGAGATCAGCGCTAAGGCAGTTGGATTATACTCATGGCAAGTTCATTGTGCAAGGTGAATAAAAGAATGGGGAAGATTAAGGGTTTCCTTTGATCTTCAAGAAGCGTATTGTCAGTCGACCTCTAACCACTTTGTAATTTCACATTCAAGGTAGGTTGAGAGGAAGCTGAACCTCTCACATAGACAAAAGGTATAATTTGAGGTCTTGACAAGCTTCTAAGGAAATCACACCAAGATACAGCCTCCGGTGAAGTGCCCTCATTTACTATCTGACTGGGGGCAAGAGGACAATGCATGTTGCATCTAAGATGGATATTTGTGCCATGCAAATGTCCTACTGGTGTAATCAATTCTGTTGGTGGGTGTGGGTGTGTGGCCTTGTGCAATAGTACCCTGAATTAAATATTCATAAGAAGAAGACAATAAGGGAAAAAGGTAGATACATCAGCAGTGTTTGTTAGTAGAAGTTCATTAGCATCATTGCTCATTCTGTAATTACTGCGTATACTGTACTCATAAATTTCCTTGGTAAGACAGGATGGCTTATATTGCTCACTTAAAATTGATAGCATTTTAGTTAATGGTCTACTGTAACCTTTTTACTGAATATCATGTACATATTATCTCATCAAAGTGATGATCTAAAGCAGACTCTGCTGCTACATCTTGCATGAATTCCTAATGAAGGCAACTACCGTTCCCAAAAAGCACTTGGTGCGATGGATTACAAGGTTAAGATCGTGGCATTTTTGGGTTCAGTTCACAAATTCAGCAAGTGTTTAGTTTAGTTCTGTTCAACTGCAGCAGCTAACTCTGGGGCAGCTCGTAATTGTGTCCAAAGATTTTATTCAAATTTAGTTTTTTTATCAATCACGGTTTGTTTTAATGTTTTTTTTTTTATTTTTATTTTGGGGATCAGCCATATTTACGATACTATACATTTTCTGCCTAGGCTTCATGTTTATTCCCACAATTATTTTCTTCATTCGGGGGAAAGGCCGGGCTAGGACTAACTCTAGTGTGACTAAAAACCACACAATTAATGCTTCACAACCACAGTGGTGTAGCAGCAGCTACAAAACAGAACAAAGAAAACATGGTTGAACCAAATCATAAATGGGTTTGTTGCAATATCCAGTAAATAAAGCACTATGTTTATTATAATTTATGTATCACACAACCTATTTATGTAGACGAGGCTCCTGAAGATGCCTTGTCTACTAAATATTATATAGTCGTACAGGTTCATGCTCCTGTTCCCTCAAATGAAGCGCTGGCATTAGATATGGCATGAAATAGTGTTGCAGTGGTCTGTATTTACGGAGAGTGTTTGCTGTCAAACCATTTCTACTGTCACAAAAGAGCCCAGGGCATTGCTGCAGGCACTTATTTTCTGGTTCAGTGTGCTTTACTTGGGTTTACACCATGGAGAGAATAGAACTCAATGTCAGCGCCTTCCTCGGGACTGGAGAACAACATCAACCTCCTCACCACCTGCTCTGGGTTTCTTCCTCGCTACTTTGGCAGTCCACAAAAACATGGTGGGTTTAGGGCTGTTAGACATGGCACCGTGGGGCCTCATGGCTCTTTTGTGAGGCCACAGAACAAGAGCTATGTTTCTGTCCAAACGTTGTTATTTGTCACAAACATGAAAGTGCTGTGTGGTTGCGTCCTGGCTGATGAGCTTGTCTGATGTCACCAAGATTTATCTTATGACAACGTTGCACACAGCATTGCATTTGCTACAAAACTGTGACAGCTGCGAATCCCCTCCAGTGAAGTCTGTATGGTGAATGAGTTCTTCCCCTTTTTCAATACTCAATAGTCATATGTCAAGGAGGTAGACATGAAAATTGCTTTCGTTCCAGAGTTGTGTCCAATAGCACATACTGGTAATGATGGTGATAATGCCTCTGGTCCAACAGAGCACTAGAGAACAGGTGCATCCATTACATTCTACCTGAAGTGCAGATATAGTATTAACAGCAGCTAAAACTAACTTGTACAGCTTTCAGCATTTCTGAGGTTGTCAGCTCTGAAAGATTTGGTAGTTTTTAAATTGCTCCAAAAAGACATTCCCCTTGGGATTATTCCATTAAAAAGGCAGCATCCTCAGTTAATAGCCTACCGAGGAATACAAGTGAGAAACGGTCACCCTTCCACATGAGTAGCTTTGAACAGGTCTAGAGGATGATTCCAATTGTATTGTTTTGTTAAACAAGTGGTAGAAGGTGATGACGGCAACCCCACTTTACGCCCCCTTGCATGATTTGGCGTTGCGGCTAGTGTGATCCAATCACAAGATGGTCTCTAGTTTAAAATATTATTTTTGTCGTTTTTGCCATCCCACGGGTCCTGGTAACATTTCACCCACCAATTTACTTGCAGAGTAAAACTCTTGGTCTTAAAGTGAATGAATATGAAAATGTGCTAAATCAGCTCTAAAGCTTTTGTCCTGCTAGTTTTGGCTCCTGTTGATCTTTTTCATCAAAAAGGAACTTCTACGACTCCACTATTATTCCTTTTAACTTCCTGTCTATACCGGAGGTGCTGTGTTGTGTTGTGTTGATTGACGTCTGCTGCTAGTGATCATATTTGGCCTGCATTTTAGCAAATATCTGACCAGTGTTATAACACAACATGCAGCGTGAAACTGGAGCTGGAACAATATGAGAAACTGTCTTCTTTAAATACATAATACATAATAGCAGCACTAATATCCTGCACAGCGCCAGGATCAGCTGGTTATAATAGTCATGGTGACTGGTCACAATGTGTTGCTATGTTTGTTTCATTACGTGTTCAAGCAATATGATATCATAACAGATTGTTTGTCTGAGTTTGGCCATTCAAAAACGTGTGTTAATACAATATTTCTTCATCCAAAACACACAACGGAGGCTCATTTGGTTAGTTACACTATTACACACAGTAATAATGCCATGACGTGTTTATTATTGTGCAACAAGCTATTCTAAAATATATCATCATTAAAATATTTATTATTATATATTTCATATTGGGGTGAAAATGAGTTTTAATTAATGTTAATCATCTGCTTTAGTGATTGTTTGCATGAACGTTTTCACCATTCAACTGCTACTACAAAACGTAAAAGTAAGTTGAGCTAATTGTAAACTAGTTACTAAACGAACGCAACTTTTTAATTGGATGTCTGTGGAGGATGTTGTTGGATGTTGTCAGGTTATATGACTGACCTCAAAAATGTGGACACGTTCCCAACTTTAAGAAATATATAGCAGCAATTGTGAACTGATCAGGACAGTGACCTTTTATATGAATTTACTCGCCAGCAATAACAACCAGGAGTTAAGAAACAAATACGGCCGTGCTGCATAAGGTCAATAATTATATGATTTCTTTGCTCCGTCTCTCGGTCTCCTTGCTGTCAAACATGTTGGGCAATGCGGCCTCTAGAGGTTGCTAATGGGCTTTCAGTATTCTTGTTAAAGCATGGGTAATGCCAGCGCTGATCTAAACTGTAAATCAATGTACAGTATAGCAGGACAGACTTTTTAATGTTTGTTTTTTGTTGATCTTCATATCGTACGATAGTATTTGAAAATGATATTTGTCATACTTTACTTACTCTTTGGGCAGCATTTCCCACATCATATGAAACTCAATGCAATCTAAGAAAAAGAAGCATATGTATTTTTTGTGCGGTGAAAAGTTTGTAACAACAAAAATGCAGAAGCAGCTTCATATTATCAATTAATTTAAACTCATATTCTTTTCCATAGCGATGAATAATATCTCAGCACAAAGTACACTTTGAACAATATAAAGCATTAACACATTTAGCGTAAATTACTTTAACACACAAATACTACTGTAAACAGTACACACGGCTGAACACGGCAATACAGTATACGATATATATATCCTTACAGAACAATGCAGGTGATAAGAATCTGACATTTATAGTACAAATGATTTGATATAAATAATTACATACAGTTTGGCTCACTCTTTACATCATGGACGATTACAGTATAGTATCATAAATAAAATAAGACATTCACTTTTGCATGATCTAATATCCATCCATCCTTTTATAATCCTCAGTATCTTTTTTCCTACTCTCTAGTTTACCCAGAAACTTCAGTTTATTGTTACTTTACACCGTTATGTTTCACACATCCCTCCTGTATTTATAATACAAGTATATATAAATGCTTTCAATCTCTTTCTGGCTTGGAGCAACTTTCTTTATTCATTGGTCCACCCCGTTGGCTATGCTAACATTGTATAACGTCATCTAGGCGTAAATACGACAGTGACGTTGTTGTTTATACCATACAGTCTGTGGATTATACACATTAATTTATACACTTAGAGTTTCGTCTGGAAATATATATCTGACAAATATGAGGTACTATCGTAGCTCTGGCTGCTCACAGACGGGTACAATGTTGTTTTCCTCCATTTCTGATTCAACAACATCAAGACATCAGTGACAGCAGGAGGTGAATCTAAACTTTGAAAGGCGTTCGCGACACAGCGTAACGCTAATTTATCTCTCAAATTGAAATATTTAGACTTGCGCGAATGACGCAAATTTCACGCATTTGCATCCTTTGCGCCATTCGCATCTGTTTGCCTCTTTGCATTGACTTTGTATGCAATCACACCGTGCAAAAAGTTTGCTTCGTTTGGTGTGAAAGCAGCATTAAGGCACGGTCACGCATCCGCAAATGCAGGCGAGTGACTATCGTCTGCCGAGGAGATATTCGTCTGAAAGTTCACCAAAGTCAAACTGCATTTCGAATGCAAAGATGCGAACTTGCTTCGCCTCCAGAAGCAAATGCATTTTCGCCATAGAACGGAAGTGAACGGGAGGTGAATGTTAATTTTGCGCGTATGACCTACGTTATGAATGCCAGGATTTTTGTAAACTGTATTGTCATAATTTAAACACATTTTCCAAAACTCATTGAAGTGCTTACGAAAAGTGGGTTTTCATTTAAATGGTTTCCATACACTGAACATTGGATGTTATCTATGCTGGTAAATTTAAGACGACAAGTGTACATTCCTGCATTATTTCCTCGGGCTTGAGCGTGAGTCTAAGTCTGCCCAGGCGTGTTTGAATAAAATGTGATTTGCTGATTTACTTATAAAGTTTTCAAAAGCAGCATATTAGCACTTTTTCTGCAGTTCTCCCATTCAGACTATTTTAGGTAGCCTATTTAGCTAATGCACCAGAAGTGGATGTTGACGACAGTTAATAGATGCAGTGGCTCAGAATGGAACACCATGACGTCCTACCAACATTTCCCCCTTCAGATACCCTTCATGTTGTTTTTAACACGAAAAGCAGGTTTCATCTCTCATCCTCACTTCATCTTCTGCCTCTGTTTCAACAACAGCGGCTCCATTGCTGAGTGGCGCATCACTCAGGGTGCTGCGGAGCGTCACCCGGGTAACACTGAGCGAGTGTTTTCTTGGAGCGATGTGATGTGGCCGATGGCACATGACCTCCTTGAACATTTCTCTGAAGCGTGTGGACATGAGGTTGTACAGGATTGGGTTGACTGCTGAGCTAAGATAGAAAAACACTCCGGAGATGATGTGCACGTACTGGAAGATTTCCATGTGGTTGTCAGTCCAGTCGTTGATGAAACTCCACAAGAGGCGGTCGGTGTGAAACGGGGCCCAGCAGATCGCGAAAACCACCACTAAAACAACTGGAAAAACAGTAAGACACATGGGTAAAGGAGATTTTAATAGCAGTATATCCATTGTTACGGCTGAATGCCAACTTCAAGAATCGTCCCTAACAAGCAAATGTTGATGGATGCATTTCCAATTACAAAAAAAAGTTGAGGTTTGATTTTTATTTGAACAAGGCATGTTACAGCCATGGATATTTAATTTTTAAACTACAAACAAAAAGGAAGCATCCTATTTTTACACTATTTTTGTGGTAATATTATAAGTGTGGGACAAAATTAGAAAAATGGTTGAAATAGCAAACATTTTTATAATCACAATATAAGAAACGTCTTTACCCTTCTGACAGATCTAAACATAATCCCTGCCCTGTACCTGATCGGACAAACGCACCACACATTGGGGTCTTTCAGTTTGTAAACCTGGAGAATCACCGCAGCTGACATGAAGGGAATCTACCTCACTGAAATGAGTTTTTATTGACATTTGAACCGAGAAATTGGCCATGCTGTTGCTGAATCATGCTTTATTCTATGTCATGTAACCATGTTCAGTAAGCATCCGATTTAATACAATACGTGGCATGACTTTGAATATTAAGTGTGTTATGAGAGCGTTTGCCTGTTTAAAAAATGTATAAGATATGTTAATTTTCACAGACCTACTTTCCTGTATTTACCTTTATTTGTTCTGAAAAATTGTTTAGTTGAAGATTCATATTCATGCAGTTCTACATGTTTTCGCCCCTACTGCTCATCAGCAGCTGGAGCTGTTTATCATGTCATCATCAAAACTGTTTTTTTGTTTTTGACCATGAAAGACGTTCACCTATACATCTGCTTTCACCTCCATGTCTGAGCAATATAAAAGCACATGTGGGCTACGTCATTAAGCTTATAAGACAGTCTATGACAAACCCCGTTATATCTGAACGTGTCTGTGTGTCATACCAGATAATATATGCATGGTTGGTGTCACCTTTCATGATCATATCATATTTATTCATGTTCATGAGCAGCTTTCAAGCATCACTAAGATATGTTGCGGGGAAATGTAATGCCACATGGATTACACTTTTATCAACATATCAGACACACAGAGCATATCTACAAAATGTTCACATCTAAAATGTTGAATTAATTAATCCTAAATGATACAATTTGATGCAACAGCTGCATCTGATTGAATTGTTATTTCCGGATTTTGACTGTAATCTTCAATTTACATTTATTTTCATTAAATAGACAACAGCTGTCAGGTGTTTCTGATTTAGATATTCATCTCCTTCTAGGTCAGTTCATATATTATTGTTTGATTGACACTATTTTTTGATTAATCAATGTTTTTGTCCGTTTTTGTCGATATCATTTTTGTAAACCGTGCCCTTTGATTTAGTTTTCTACACAGCATTCATATGCACATGCATGCATTCTCCTTGGAGCATTCTGATGGCAACCGCATCCGCCACTTAAATGTAAGGAATTGGAAAAAAACACACACACAATGTATTACAATTTGCAGAATGTCATCAGAATGCCTTCAGTTTCTTTCATAAATTAAACTCCCAGTGATTTATAAGTATCCAGGACCCGCTTTCCAAAAATGTAGTCGCGAAAGACAAGCATTGCAAAGAAAAAATTAAAGCAAAGCGGAGAGCAAAGCGGAGAGCAACGCAGCGAAGCGTCTGCACAGGAGGATAAGGAGGACGTTTTTGTCATAACTGAATGGAGCATTGGGTCCCTGGAACATTATTTAGTGTCCGAAATCACTTCCCTACGTGGACGTCAGTCTGGTCGAAAGTGAGCTCATCTACAAAATTAAAAAAACACTGTCAGACGCTACTCAGGTCATTTGCCCTGCACCATTAATTACGTCGCTGCTGTCGCACAATTAAAACACTAGATCAACGTCCGCTGGTGAACCATCCATCATAAATTCCAACATCATTTTTTGTAATAAATACATACGGTGAGCTATTTTGTTCAGTTGCCTCTTAGCAAAATGCTCTGACTGAATTTAAGTTCCCATGGTAAGTAGTGATGCAGCGTATATGTATAGGGCTTTTATTGTGAAAGGTAAGAACGGAAGGAGTAATGTGTTGTCAATGTGGGGGCAATTAGTGTATTTTCCAGTGGGCTACTTCCGGGTCTGAGTAGTGAAGTCAGTGAGGAAGTGCCTTTAACTTGCATTCTTCCTAACAGCCAGCAGGGGGCGACTCCTCTGGTTGCAAAAAGAAGTTTGATTGTGTAGAAGTCTATGAGAAAATGAGCCTACTTCTCACTTGATTTATTACCTCAGTAAACATTGTAAACATGGGTTTATGGTTTCAATGGCTACTTTCAAGTCTTCTTCAATACAGCATGATGTTCATTTAGTAAATTATGGTCCCATTTATGGTAAAAAAGACCTTTAAGCAGGGTATGCTTTAGGGCGTGGCTACCTTGTGATTGACAGGTCGGCCACGGTGTTGTCCAGTCTGGGAGTTGTCTGTGATTTGTCTTACGACTTTAACCTTTTCACAGTGTGCTTTCTGTCCCTGAAAGTTAATTGTATTGTACACTTCTTTTCACAATGCATTGTGGGATACTTTGAGTCCACTATATGGGGATACATTCGGACAGTCACCATGCAGGTATAGTCTACTATATAGTGAGTAATGAGCGGTTTCGGACACAGCCCACGTTTTCTTTTCTTCTATGTGACCCCAGAGGGCCTCCGTACTTGTTTGATACTCACACAACATTTTGGTGACCTGCCGGCGTCGTGCCTTCTGCTGCTGTGTCCGGATGTTACAGAAGCTATCCTGCCCAAAGCCCGTCTTCGCCTCCAGTGTCTGACGCATCTTCTCCCGCTTCAGCTGCAACCCAATGAGCAGGTAGA